>JAVJIF010011199.1:0-132737 GCA_038442645.1 Agave tequilana | reverse complement strand
TATTTTAACCCGTTTATGTAGTTTCTAGTATTCGGGCGGTATCTGGAGCATCTAGAGTCCGATTTGGACGATCATGGAACCGTTGCGATCGTGGGAAAGAGAGCTACCTTATCATGGCTAGTTTTTGAGTGTTTTTCTTTTATACATATATATTATCAGGTTTAGTGAAATTAATTGATTGCCTTATTTAATAAATCTTGATTATCGGTAAATATTAATATATGTTTAATAAAATGTAATTGTTGGTAAATCCCTGTAATTAAACCATACATGATTGTTTTTTAAATATAATAGATAACATGATCATACTTTATTTTATTACCTGATTTATTATAAAATGTATAGATATATATGGATGAGTGTTTAGTTATCGAGATTTAGAAGTTAATAATTTTCACAAAATTAGCCAATAAATTGATAATTAAAATCGATAATTATGTATAATAATCTGGTGGTACCTACTGTATTTAGAATATAGTAATCGTTATTATAATTAGAAGTATTTGACACTCGAGTAGATGATGATAACCACCCTTACCTAGATTACACGGACACTGTTGTTTACATACAGTGAATTGCATATGAGTACACCTGTTACACAGAGATTTTGTTAGACTAAACGTTAGTATCATACACTTAGAATACCGTGACTTGGATACGTGTCACACGGGAGACTTCTCATGTACATGTATCACTGTTACACAGATACTATTACACGTAACACTATTATTTATTCCCATCGATACATAGATACACCAATTCACTGAATACCATCATTTCATATATTAGTATCATCGTTACATGGATACTCGGTACACAGTTATATCATGTTCACACATCGCTGTTACGTATATTCACTGGTATATATGCATTGATTGTTTTTATATTCTTGTCATATAGATCACCGTTCATGTTACATATATTATTGTTGCATGTATATTCCTATATTCCTGTTCCATGATTGTTTTCTGTTACTGATATTGATATCCTATTGTTGGACATGTAAGTTGTTAATATGCGATATGTGGAATCTCACATCTATTGTTTCCTGTTTCCCGTTTCTTATTTTATGTTATCAACATAGCTCATGTCCTGTTACCATTTACATGTACCATGCATTGTACTTGTTCTTACTACATTGTGTACTTTAAAGGTAATAAAAAATTTGGGGGATGGGGGAGACTTGACGGTGATTAGATCTTATCGGATGGATGTACTGGATCCATATTTATCCCACCAAGGGGATGATAGTGCTATCTACCTATTGTATATAGCTCCATGAGCTCCTGTTTCCCATTTCCTGCTCTCCTCTTAGCGGAGGGCCCTGGTCTCAGCAGCCAGAAGACTGTTTAAGGCCGTGATCCTGGGTATGCACGGGATACACCTACCCGATAAGAGCTCCTTGACCATTGGGTTTCCAATTAACATAATAAAACAGTAAAAATAATGGTGACGTCAGGAAACACTTATTATTTGGTCACTCTCTCATTCGGATCATGGTGCCCGTATGCCATGTTCGGATGGATCGTATGGAGTTCGGGCTCGGTATGAACTGCCAATGGTATGGGACACTGGAGGAGATTAATTAAAAATACCAGACAGTACTGATTGTTATTATTGTATAAATCACATGTCATGAGCGGCATATGTATATTTTGTCCCTTTATATTTGTTACTATTCCTAATATTATCCACGATCATGTCACCTGTATACCTTGTTACACTTTCTTATATTGTTACACTCCATTGGTAGCACACTATTCATAGGACACATATACTCTGCATTATATTTATTCTGCTTTATGTATACATTGCAGACATCATTATTGTATATGCACAACACGGTAGCATGGTTATGTGCATGATGTACATTGCATGTTCATTTCTATCACGTCATCGTCATACAACATTATTATTATATAAAACTGGATACTATTGTAAACATGACCCGATGATACCATGCTAGGTGATGATTATATTAAAATACGATATTTTATATTTCTACTGATTCTTAAATTTATTATATGGTATCACTGATACATAACATGTGTATATATATTATTATCGTGTCATATTATTATGGTATATATTACTGCTTCCTTCATTTTACCACTCATTAGATCACTTTCTGACGACCCTGATTTGCATGCCCAGGTTGGAACTCCGAGATCCTGCTGTACCAGATATTTTCCTAGATTATTTTGAGAACATCATCCTTTTTCATTCATAGATATATTTGTGATTTGTTTCTGTTATCTTATTTATCCTTATTTTCATATCTCTCATGATCATTGACCCCTTTTACAGGTATTCTTGTACTTATTTCATGCTGAAATTATTGTAAATATTGTATTTATTTCCTGTACCGAGGCTTAGAGTATGTACGTGAGGGTATCTCCGCCTTGCGTATGTACGTCGCCATAGCGTCCCTGTATCCGCGGGATCGGGGCGTTACAGAAAGGTAATTCTATAATTAAGGAACGTTCTATTGAATAGAAAATCTCCCACCTAATATTCACCTACCTGGCCAATAAGATCAGTGACATTAATTAGTTATCAGAGCCAACAACTCCGCCTGAAGAAACTTGGATAGTAGCCCTAATAACGAAATGCCATACGAAAATAAAAAAAATAGGATGTATCAAAATTGAGAGGTTTCAGAAGAGAGAGTGGAGAAAACCACGAGGACTTTTTGTGTGCCATGTTATGAGCGTTTTCAATGCAACCAAACACAAATGAATTGAAAAAGGCAAGTGGGCCACCACAAAATCGGTTTCATCATCCATTTTCACCTAAACAAATGGGCCCTGACCAAAAGGTGGGTGTTGGTACTAGTATCCTTTCCTTATCGAGAACAAGGATACGAGTAGGACTTTCTGAGTGGACTTTTGAGGGGACCTTGAACAAGGAACGTATATGTGCCACATCAAGATAATTGATGAGCTAGATCTATCCATTGTTTTATGGTCGCATCTTTCCTTTTGATGTGTACAATTTTGTCACTTCTGAAAGTACAAAATTGTGTGTTCTCTCTTTCGATTATTTTTAGTGCACTGATATTGAAATATATTTGAAGCATGGTGTGCATGGATAGAATCCAATACACATGGTAAATGATATATTTATATTTTGACATTAAATCAAAATTAAGTTTTGTTAAAAATAAAACTTGAAGCACATGACTAGAATCAACAAAATATGTTTTTAAACAATAAGAATTATCAATGGATATGGATGAAATCCAATATACATATAAACATGGAAAACTTGTGTTTGATTCTAACTATTCATGACAGCCATATATGTATTCTTGAAAATCTAAAAACGGTTAAAGCGAAACCAAAACTAACTTTTGAACTGTGTGTGTGTGAACTTGAGCATATCAAAACTAGTCTATCTTTACACAAGATCTAAAATAAAACTAAAACAAATCTAAACCAAAGTCTTCATGGAGATCTTTTTTTTCAAGATGAATCGATACAAACTTGATCCAAATGAGTTAATGCGATCGTTGCAATGTGAGCTCTTGAATGAACACTTGTTTGCTTCAACACTTTGACTATGAATTCTTGTTGAAGTCAAACCTTTACTAAGATTTTGATTAATATCTAAAACTAAATAAACACAAGATTATTAGCAAACTAACCTTCATAAGTTAGTCATCATCAAAACTAAGGTGGAAGAGCCTCTAGGCTAACACAGGGCACTACGACAAAGTCCTGCACCGTTTGGGCCGTGAAAATGGCAGTGTACCTCGATATGTAAAGGAAAGAGAGCTTGAGATGAAGGGGCACCGGAGGCGCACATTAGGGACTGAAGAGAGGAGAGACAGCTCGTCGAGTAAGAGAGAAGAGGAGCGGAGAGATGGCAGCTCGGGATCAGGTCGAGTTCGAGATGGAGGGGCGTTAGACGCTAGGCGTTGGGAGTCGAGATCGAGGAGAGGAGAGAAGTTGGGGGGGGGGGGGGGGGGGGGGGGGGGGGGGGGGGGGTTATGCCACCATCCATGGTAGTCATAATGATGAATGTGGAGAGTGGTGGCCTGGCGGTGTTGGGTTTGAAAAGGATAAGAAGGGACACAATTGTCTAATATATATCATGTGCAACTTACATGATGTATAGATTTAATGTCCATCACAAAAGTTACAATGTTGCAAATTGTAAAAAGTTGAAGATAGCACCATACTTCAAAAAATTAAACAGGGTTTTTTTTCTGAGGGAAACGGCAAAGTATAGGATATATTGATGCAATTTATTTACCCCAACGATATTGATGTACCTTTTTTTTTTTGTAATAAATAATTACTATGAGAGTTGAAAACCGTTACTGTTGGCCGCATAAAATTATTAACGTTGGCTTCTGTTTGCAAATCAGGGGGCTCTACGGAGTGATGTCGTCAGCTGTGACGTCAGCTCTCTTTGATGGCCAACTGTGCTCCTACACTTAAGTATTCACCGAAATCGAAGCAGCACCGAAAAAAGTTGACCGTTATGGCAGTTTACCTTGCAGAGTTCTTTTTTTTTTTGGCTACGTGGCATGTTGACTACAGTTTGATTAAGCAATTAAACAATTAGTTAGTTGAAAGATTAAATGTTACGTGGCTCCATAACACGTAGTTTTATATGAGAACTTCCATCATTCAACTTTAGTTCTGAGCATGGGTTCCGTTTTCTCTTTTTCTTTTAGTGAGATTATTTGCTTTTATTCTCGTTTTGAATTGGAACTATGGATTATTTAATCACATTATTTGATGCATATAAAATATATTTTAATATATTAGACAATAGCGGAACCAACATCATAACTGAGGTGACCACACAAATATGGTACATGTATAAAAATTGTGTTGATTTTTTTTTTAAATTAAAATGATGTCTTTTTTTTTCTATTTCAGAGCAACCCATATCTTTAGGGCCTCCTCCCAATGGAGCTCCACGTGTGAATTTAAAAAATAAAATTAAAAAGAACACCTGAGAAATATATCATACAAACACATAATAAATGCATTACGAACAAATTTTTTGTTTAAGAGCAAGTAACCTTCAGTGAACTCACTGATAAAAAACTGAGAGTGACTTGTTATGACTTTCATTCAAGTCCGACTACAACACATGCACAAAAAAATTGCAAACAGCCAAGAAAAGATACATATAGTCCATTTCATAAACTAAAATTATAGTTAAGATAAACTTTAGATTTTTTTATTGCATTATCTCTGAATCTTCACTGTCGAGCCATAGAATAACAGGTGAGCACTAAAATCTTCATAGCTTGTTCATCGTGTGTATGCCAGCAATTTTTTTCGTTTCATTCATTCAGAGGAAAATGACCTGCTATATTAGAAAAAAGAAATGCATAAATCTAAATGGAAGATAAAAGTTAAAAATATTGTATCATGAGTAATGTGGCACCTAATTATCTTATTTTGCACGTGACACACTGTTTCAGACGACAAAAGAAATGTTTGAAATTTAAATCTAAATCTAAATGTTATCTATTTGTTAGAAAAAGTTTAAACAAACACAAGTACACGTGCATAACAAGCGTCAGAAGCTCCATCTTTTGATAAACGCGCTCCTGATTTTCACTCACACCCCAAACAGCTACAGTACAAAAGATCCTGCACTTATATTTTCATCCACAAACAGGTCAATCGTAACCGTATGCGGTGTGACCGTAACCGCGAGTAATTATTGCGCGACCTTATCAATTATCAATTTTTCAGCGCGGAGGCTCGGGGCCGAGCCTAGGTGGGCCCATCGTCAGGCTCGCGCGGGGCCCCGCCACGAGCGGCGGTCGCGTGCCGCATAAGGAAGCGTCCGACGTGGCATCGAAAAAAGAAGCTCCGCTGTCACGTTCCAAGCACTGGCCGCTGGAGCGGCCGCCACCGCGGGGGCCTGGATCAAAAAAAAATTCACGATTAGGACTGAATTAGTGGCTAATAATTTCAGTAAAAAAATGAATACTACTGTATTAGGAAATGGTCGGGATGGGGCGGCTGGGGGGAGTGTGTGGGGCCCACTCCGCGGTCTACAAATAACGCGAGGCAACGCAGTTCTTCCCTCGACGAGGGGCGAGATTGAAGAGAGAGAGAAAGAGGAGAGAGAAAGAGGAGGGATTTTCGGTTGGGGTTTGGAGATCCTGTAGGCGGCGCAGAGTTCTCTCAATTAATTTCCTTTTCTCTTTCCATTTTCTGTATTTTTCTAAAAATATTTAAAGGACTTGAGTTCATTCTTCTCTAATTCTATGCCTCTCCCTGGAGATTAGATCGCTGAATCGATCGGAAACGGTTTTTTTTTTAAGGTAAAACTATGAGAATGAGTTGAAGAAATGTGAAAAGATAGTTTAATAGTTTTTTTTATAATGATTTTCAGGGTTGAGATTCTGGATCTTATGCTTTTTAGCCTGTTTTTCTAATAAAATAGTGGAATAATGATGGAAATCTGTCGCGATCTTCTGTTTTATCTTTGTAATTAGGTTTTGATCGCGTTTGGTGGTAGTTGGTTTGGACTAATGATTTAGATCTGTCTTTTTTATTCAGAGCGCGGATGCTAAAGGTTTTGATTTTTTTTTTTTCTCTTTTTCTGTTTGTATCATTTCGCAGAGAATAGTCGCACAGATCGGCCGAGCTTGAGCGGTTCGTTTTGGCCATTTCTGTCTCATTCTATCTTCATGGTAATCCTAATCTTAATCTGATCGATCGGATCTGTTTTGGCTCTATCTTGAAAGATCGCCTGAAAACCTCAACGAAAGGCGTCCCCTTTCGATTCATTTTGCTTGGTTTCGATCTCTTCTGAAACTATGGCAGCGGTCTCAGGCCAAACCTTTAAGCTTCGAACCGATTCGGTGGCCCTCCCTTCTGCTTTGAATCGCAGTTGGTCAGCAGGTCATCGGAGATGGAGAACAGCGAGATGTCCTGCTTCGAGACGATCGCATGCTGTTCGTTTGGAGAGCAGATTTCTCGGGGAGAGTCTCCTGGCGTCGGAGAGAGTCCACTTGTGGAGGACTGACGGGCTCGGGCGATCTCCGAAGTTGAGAGTCATGAGGCCCATGATGTCCCTGTCTCAGGTACCGGAGAAGTCCCTTGGCCTCTACGACCCGTCCTTCGATAAGGATTCTTGCGGAGTTGGCTTTGTTGCGGAGCTCTCTGGGGAGTATAATCGAAAAACTGTAAGATTTGGTTTTTGTTTGACCTCCAAATTTTGATATTTGGTGTCTTTTAAGTAAAAAAATTTGAACTTTCTTCTATAATTTGTTGTTAAGTTTGTGTCTTTGCTGATAAAAAGGATCACTGTTTCTTGCTGAATTTCGCAGGTGAGCGACGCAATCGAGATGTTAGTCAGGATGACCCATCGGGGGGCTTGCGGTTGTGAGACCAATACAGGTGATGGGGCTGGCATCCTTGTCGCTCTCCCACACGACTTCTACAAAGAGGTAGATTTGTTCTTGTTTACTGTTGTCTAATTGTTTGACTCTTTAGTTAATTTTAGCACTGTTGTTGTTTTGGTGGTTAATTCGTATTGTTTATGTATTATAGGCGACAAAAGATTTGGGGTTTGAATTGCCACCTCCTGGGCAGTATGCAGTTGGTATGTTCTTCTTACCAACTAATCCTAGTCGAAGGGAAGAAAGCAAGGTTGTTTTTACAAAGGTATCATTGGAACTCTCAAAATTATTACAATGTTTAGCTGTAGCATAGATGGACTCTGAGGTTTTCTTAATCCTTTTTTTGGGATATTTTGTTTGTTTTTTATTTTTTTACAATTATGCTACACTTTGGGATATGCTCTGTAAAATACGGTTTAATAAATTTAGTATTTCTTAATCTTTGCTAGAATTGTTTCTAGTATTTAGTGTCTCCTGTGTAATATTCAATAAAAGCTGTCAAGTTCCACTTTTATCATAAGAGGCCTGGTTGTCCTGTTTATTCAATTAGGGCAATGCTGATTATATTACTTTATATTCCATTCATATTATATCTATGCAAGTTGGTGTTAATTATCGTTTTCTTGATACCCTACCTACCATCTAGGACTAATTTGATATAGCTTCAGGAGGTTGATGACAGACAGTCAGACCTTCGAGGCTCTGATTATGCAAACCTTTACCTCTTCTTTGTTGTTATAGATTGTTTGGCTGCCGTGATTCAGGATCTTTCTGTGTATATTTGACTTGACTGTTGTTTTGTGAAAAGCAGTTACTGTCATTCTGCAACTTGGAATGAAGTTTGCAGCAAATTTGCTTTAGTTTCGGTTTATTACTTAGTCTTATCGTCTGCTTTTATTCAGAACCTTTTTTTCTATGCTTGACGTGACTGTTGTGAACATCAGTCACTGCTACACTGCAGTTTGGAAGCAACCAGTAACAGCAAATTAGCTTTAGGTTTTACTGTTGTAGAGATTATCATCATGTCCCTAGGATAATGTTTCTAATTTTTGGGGTCTGTTTTTGAGAACATTAGGGAGATGACAAAGTTATTAAGCATATAATCTATTGATTGTGCCCTGGTATCGATTTGTGCTTATGTTATTGGCACTTTAATTACGATCAAAAATCAGTTAAAATACACGAAGGTCAATAGGGGAAGGATGCAGTGCACTGCTCCAGTTTTTCTTTATTTTTCTGCAATTAGGTTATTTCTCCAAACAATTCCCTAATTTAGAAACCATTAACTTCACAATTTGTGCATGACATTCATCTTAAAGTTCTTGTGCGTTTGCAGGTTTAGTTTCATCACATACTGTCTCATAACTTGCTATGCATGTCAAATAACATAATGAACTACTTTTGCTTTTGACCATTTTTACTTCTATTGTTTTGAAGATCATTATTTCATCTTTTGTAACTAATATCAAATTGGTAGTAAAACTTCCTAAGAAAAGTTCTGGTATTTCCAGGTTGCAGAATCCTTGGGCCATGTTGTTCTTGGGTGGCGCCCAGTACCAACTGATAATACTGATTTGGGCAAATCAGCCCTTCAAACAGAACCAGTCATTGAACAAGTATTTCTTACCCCAAGTCCGAGATCTAATGCTGATTTTGAGCAGCAGGTTCTTACCTATCTGTTTCTACATTTTCTATTATCTTCAGTGAAAAAAGAGTAGTGATCGTCTTGATACTGCTCTAATGTTCATTCCACTAATGATCTTTAACATGAGGGTTTTTCTGGTTATCTTTTCAGATGTACATATTAAGAAGAGTCTCCATGGTTGCTATACGTGCTGCTTTAAACTTACAGCATGGTGGAGTGAAGGACTTCTACATATGCTCTTTGTCTTCAAGGTAATCCATTTGGTTGTCCTTGTCCATTTCTAGAGAATTGTGGCCAGTTTCAGTTTAGAGGCTGTGGTCTTTCTAGGCATTGCAACAAGTACAATTGAACTATATCGTAGATATATGACTTTCTTATATATGTTTATGTTCTTCAAACTATGTAATAATTTCCTTTATTAGTTGGAGGGAATTTTGAACTCTTTTACAGTCTTATCACTTATTTTCCTTGTTTAACAGGACTGTTGTTTACAAAGGACAACTAAAGCCAGATCAGTTGAAGAATTACTATTATGCAGATCTTGGTGATGAGAGGTTTACAAGTTACATGGCATTGGTAAATATCCTTACATTCTTCTTAATGCACAGTCTCTGCATTTAACAGCAAGCTGCTTGGAGAAGTCTCTGGTAGCAGCACAGATGTAAGGTTAAGCGATGAGGTTAAAGGCATCAAAATTTGAATTATTTCTTATGTTTTGCTGTATTGAATATTATTTGAATTTGGGTATTGGATGCCTTGGGTAAGCTGGTGAAAGGCCTTGATAGTTGATGCGTAATAAACATGTTGCAGAATCCCGTCGCAGTGCTCACTGTGGGGTGTTCTTGAGGATGAGACTTCCAATATGGAGGTGGAAAGGGAATAATATATGGTCAAGGTAGCTTAGGGTTTCCACATTACTTTGTATTGGCGCTCATAATAGGAAGATCCATAGTTTTTAAGTGCCTTGCTGCAAAATGATCTCGTATATTCTCGGATAAACTTCAATTATCACAGGCTTAAGATATGAGAAATTGTGGGACAGATTACTGAGTGCTCTTCTGTCATGCAGGTTCACTCTCGTTTTTCTACAAATACCTTCCCTAGCTGGGATCGTGCTCAACCCATGCGCATTTTGGGTCACAATGGAGAGATTAACACGTTACGGGGGAATGTAAACTGGTAAAATTTCAAAGATCTATTAGTTCGCTGAAAATATATGTATAATATACAATTGTCTGGTGGATTAATTGTCTTGTATTACTTTTCTCAGGATGAAGGCCCGCGAGGGTCTTCTAAAGTGCAAGGAGCTAGGCTTGTCGAAGGATGAGATGAAGAAACTGTTACCAATTGTGGATGCTAGCTCATCTGATTCTGGTTGGTCAAAAAGTCTTCTCATTACTTGCAAATTTAGTCTGTAATCCATGCTTGTAGTTCATTGATGTTTATGTGAAGTTATATATAACATCATTTAGGTACATATTACTACTAGCAGGCCACGATATTTATATTTATTGTGCCAGCTTGTATTATGATTTGATTTATAGTTTTATGTGAATCTTATATGTGCAGAGTGCACTTGCATTCCACTGATGCATTGTTTATGCATGTTCTCTTGTTTGAGTTTCATTGCAACATGCATAATTGTAATTGCAGGAATACATTCATGAGAATTGAATATTACTAACCTTAAATCTCAATATCAGGGGCCTTTGATGGTGTCCTTGAGCTTTTGGTTCGAGCTGGTAGAAGCCTGCCAGAAGCTGTAATGATGATGATACCAGAGGCATGGCAGAATGATAAGAACATGGATCCGGAGAGGAAGGCGCTATATGAATATTTCTCAGCTCTCATGGAGCCATGGGACGGACCTGCACTTATATCATGTAAGCTTAGTAACTGTTCAATTTTCATAATTTGACTGATTCTGAGGTACTTAAGCTGTTTATCTTAAAATTTTAATGCTCTTTGCATGTTCAGTTACTGATGGCCGCTATCTTGGAGCAACATTGGACCGTAATGGCTTGAGACCTGGTCGCTACTATATTACACACAGTGGGCGAGTTATCATGGCCAGTGAAGTTGGTGTTGTGGATGTTGCCCCCGAAGATGTGTCCCAAAAAGGAAGACTGAACCCTGGCATGATGTTGCTGGTTGACTTTCAGAATCATCAGGTTGTGGATGATGAGGCTTTGAAAAGGCTATATTCACTAGCAAGACCATATGGAGAGTGGCTCAAGAGACAGAAGATATCCCTCAAAGATATTGTTGCTTCTGTTCCTGAAGCTGATAGGATTCCACCGACCATATCTGGAGCAATACATGTAAGCTTCCAACCTGGCAACAATGCTTTCTTAGATAAAGAATGTATCTGCATTAATTAGCACTTATTATCCTAATTATTCATACTTAGGCACATAATCATGATGATGACATGGAAAACATGGGAATTCACGGGATTTTGGCTCCTTTAAAGGCATTTGGGTGAGTTATGTTTTAATACTGCTCAGCCTCCATTATTTTGTCCACACCTTCTTATGCATGGTTTGTGCCTTAACATGTCTATTCAGGTATACAGTGGAAGCATTGGAAATGATGTTACTGCCTATGGCGAAAGAGGCCACTGAATCTCTTGGCTCAATGGGAAATGATGCTCCTTTGGCTGTGATGTCCAACAGGGAGAAACTTACGTTTGAATATTTCAAACAGATGTTTGCACAAGTTACAAATCCCCCAATTGATCCAATTCGGGAGAAAATAGTCACATCGATGGAATGTATGATAGGCCCAGAAGGGGATCTGACTGAAACCACTGAAGAGCAATGTCATCGTCTGGTATTGAAGGGACCTCTTCTATCTGTTGAAGAAATGGAAGCAATTAAAAAGATGGACTATAGATGTTGGCGTAGTAAAGTGGTTGATATCACTTATTCAAAAAAGCGTGGCAGGAAAGGTTTAGAGGAGGCTCTTGATAGGATCTGTGCTGAAGCTCGTAGTGCTATTCGCGAGGGCTATACAACATTGGTACTTTCTGATAGAGGTGAGGACTATCAACAGCTGAAGATCCTTCTCCCAAACATGCTTCAACCTTTAGGCTTTAGCATGTTTTTTAAATACAAAAAAGACGCCATGCATTCCCTTCGGTTCTATCCTGTACACTTTTTCACTTTCTGTGATCATGCTATGGCGTATGAGTTCTATAAAATGTCTTTTTACTTTTCTCCTTTTTTAGACTTTACTCTTTTTTGCAGACTTCTCATCAGAGCGTGTTGCTGTGAGTTCTCTCTTGGCAGTTGGTGCTGTTCATCAACATCTAGTCTCCAAACTTGAGCGAACACGGATAGGGTTGGTAATAGAATCTGCTGAGCCTCGTGAAGTACATCATTTCTGTACTCTTGTTGGCTTTGGTGCAGATGCTATATGTCCATATTTGGCCATAGAAACTATCTGGCGGTTGCAGATTGATGGGAAGATCCCTCCCAAAAGAGATGGTGGTTTTCATACTCGAGAGGAACTCATCAAAAAATACTTCAAAGCAAGCAATTATGGCATGATGAAAGTTCTTGCTAAAATGGGTATATCTACACTTGCCTCTTACAAAGGTGCACAGATTTTTGAAGCTCTGGGTCTTTCTTCTGAGGTAATTCAGAAGTGTTTTAGTGGCACACCAAGCAGAGTAGAGGGGGCCACATTTGAGATGCTTGCTCGGGATGCACTTCGCCTTCATGAATTGGCATTCCCGAAAAGGGCTTTACCACCTGGAAGTGCAGAAGCTGCTGCACTGCCTAATCCTGGTGATTATCATTGGAGGAAGGGTGGCGAGATACATCTCAACGATCCCCTCGCTATTGCAAAACTGCAAGAAGCAGCTAGACAGAACAGTGTAGCTGCATATAAAGAATATTCCAGGCGTATCCAAGAGCTGAATAAGAGCTGCAATTTGCGCGGTATGTTGAAGTTTAAAGATGTAGGAGAGAAGATTTCCGTGGACGAAGTAGAGCCTGCTAGTGAGATCATGAAGCGATTCTGTACTGGGGCAATGAGTTATGGATCAATATCACTGGAAGCTCATACCACGCTTGCTATGGCAATGAACAAGCTTGGAGGGAAATCTAATACTGGTATGCCCTTTGCCGATAAGCTTATTATTCAATAGTTGATTTAGTTCTTTAATGAAGTTTTAATGGCAAGTCTTCCTAGTTTTTCACATTATAATCTTATTCTCCCTAGCACTTTCTAGTGAAATTTGAGCAAACGATGGGTTGTTCTTTATGTTATGCCAGTTTATTTTGATGTTCTTTTGCCACATGCCTTCCATTTGTACCTATCTTTTGCAAATAAATGTGGATTTTATGTTGATTTTTATAGTCCTAACCTCTACGGAGGCCTTTGGACTGTCGAGATCTTTCACTAAGAACTCTTTAATGTAACACGGGGGGTCCTTTCCACCCACCGTTTGCTTAAAAAATGTTATTTTTTTAAAGGGATGATGGTTTTATATTTTTCTTTGCTTTTAGATTCTATAAAGTTCCATTCTGGGTTGATGAGTGGTTATGAGATTGTATTTGTTTTTACTTTTTATTATGTTTCATGGGCTTAAGGTGAGGGAGGAGAGCAACCGTCACGTATGGAACCTCTTCCTGATGGTTCGATGAATCCGAAGAGGAGTGCAATTAAGCAAGTTGCTAGTGGAAGATTTGGAGTTTCAAGTTACTATCTTACCAACGCGGATGAACTTCAAATTAAAATGGCTCAGGTAATTACATGAATCTAGACTCACATAATCCATAGCCATTTTATGTTCAATTTCTTTGTTGGGAATGTGCTTCCTTACTATATACCTGGGACCTTCCTACTGGAACATCAGTTCCTCTTGTTTATGAATTTATGTTCATGGACAGATGCTGAAGAGAGTACAAAGCACCTATGTGTGTCTTTGTTTCTAATACTGATGCATTGCTTGACATTTGGTGAGGTTATATTGACTAGAATTTACTTTGCTTTACCTGTGGCATTCTGTTTGATTTTTCTTTTCAACGTTATAACAGGGGGCCAAGCCAGGTGAAGGGGGTGAACTGCCAGGCCATAAGGTTATTGGTGACATTGCTGTCACTAGGAATTCTACTGCTGGTGTAGGGCTCATCAGTCCTCCTCCCCATCATGACATATATTCAATTGAGGACCTCGCCCAGCTTATTCATGATCTTAAGGTATACATTTTTAATCCATACTCTATTTTTGACATTCGTGAAGCAGAAAACTTTGACACTGAGTGGAGATTAATTTTTCATATTATATTTGTTTTAGGAAAGAGCTTGTGTTTGTTGATTTCTAATTTTGTTGTATTGCATGTTTTCTTTGTTCTCTTTGAGAAGACTTTGCCAAGGGAAGAATAATGGTACCCAGACCATTGGTCTACAGAGCATAGACCCTAATGCTCTTATTGGTGGAAGGAAGGAAAGAAATAGAGAAATCTCTCACATTGCAACTGGCACCTTGCTATCCACCAATTGATGAGGGCTATGTGGCATGATCTGTGGATCATTGGTTTTAGTATCACTATTACTAAGGGAATAGATAGGTCATAAAAATGTTGCTATTTTGTAGTAAGATACACCTTCCGATTTTTAATGATCTCTCTCTCTCTCTCTCTCTCTCTCTCTCTCTCTCTCTCTCTCTCTCTCTCTCTCTCTCTCTCTCTCAACAGAATTCAAACCCAGGTGCTAGAGTCAGTGTTAAGCTTGTGTCTGAGGCTGGTGTTGGAGTAGTTGCTAGTGGAGTTGTGAAAGGACATGCTGACCATGTCTTGATCTCGGGTCATGATGGAGGAACTGGAGCTTCTCGCTGGACGGGCATTAAGAATGCAGGGCTACCCTGGGAGCTTGGATTGGCAGAGACGCATCAAACTTTAGTGGCAAATGATCTCCGTGGTCGTACAACCCTTCAAACTGATGGCCAGTTAAAAACTGGACGGGATGTTGCGATTGCTGCATTACTTGGTGCTGAAGAGTTTGGTTTTAGCACTGCCCCTCTCATTACTCTCGGTTGCATTATGATGCGAAAATGTCATAAAAACACATGCCCTGTTGGCATTGCCACTCAGGACCCTGTGCTTCGGGAGAAATTTGCGGGAGAACCCGAGCACGTCATCAACTTTTTCTTTATGCTGGCAGAGGAAATTCGTGAGATAATGGCTCAGTTGGGATTCCGCTCCATTAATGAGATGATTGGCCGATCAGATATGTTGGAAATTGACCCTGAAGTGGTTAAGAATAATGAGAAATTGGAGAACATCGACCTGAGTTTACTACTCAGACCTGCAGCTGAGATCCGCCCAGAAGCTGCACAGTATTGCATCCAGAAACAGGATCATGGCCTTGATATGGCTTTAGATCAGGAGTTGATCTGTTCATCTAAAGCTGCTCTAGAGAACGGTCTTCCTGTTTATGTTGAGATACCCGTCAAGAACGTGAATCGTGCTGTAGGTACGATGCTCAGTCATGAAGTAACTAAGCGCTATCATATGAATGGGCTTCCTTCTGATACTATCCATATAAAACTAACTGGAAGTGCTGGTCAGAGCCTTGGGGCTTTTCTTTGTCCTGGAATTACTCTTGAGCTTGAAGGAGACAGCAACGACTATGTTGGGAAAGGGTTTTCTGGTGGCAAGGTTGTAGTTTATCCTCCAAGAGGCAGCCAGTTTGACCCAAAGGAAAACATTGTCATTGGTAATGTTGCTTTATATGGTGCAACAAATGGAGAGGCTTATTTCAATGGTATGGCAGCAGAGAGGTTCTGTGTGCGAAACTCGGGTGCTAAAGCAGTTGTAGAAGGTGTTGGTGATCACGGATGCGAGTACATGACTGGTGGTGCTGTAGTTATACTTGGAAAAACTGGGAGGAATTTTGCTGCAGGCATGAGCGGTGGAGTTGCTTATGTTTTTGATGTTGATGGGAAGTTTCATACGCGCTGTAATCCGGAACTAGTTGATCTAGATAAAGTCGAGGAGGCAGAGGATGTTACTACATTGAAAATGATGATGCAGCAACACCAACGACATACTGGCAGTGTGTTAGCAAGAGAGATCCTGTCCAACTTTGACAATTTGCTTCAGAAGTTTGTGAAAGTATTTCCGCGGGATTATAAGAGGATCCTTCAGAATTTGAAGGCTGATAAAGCCGCCAAAGAGGCCCAGAGGCAAGAAGAAATGGAGCTGATGAAGAAGGACGCGTTTGAGGAGCTTAAGAAGCTCTCAGCTTCGAATGAGAAAGTTAGTTTGGTAATTTCTTCAACTTCCCAACTTCTCTGCAAGTCATAAGCATGGATTTTCTTCAGCTAGTTCAAGTCTTTTCTACCATAATACGATCCTCTTTTTCCAAAATTATTTTGATATTAGACGCAAGATATTTCCTTGATAACTGATCTTTTATCTTCAGCAAACCAGTGTTCCTACAAAGTTTTCCCTGGGGAAGTTGAATGTTAATTCATTTCTTAGTTTTAAAATTTATAGAAGTTGTTTACATGAAAAAAAATGTTTACATGAAAAAAAAAATGGTTACTTCTTATTTAAATCAAAGTTTTTTTTATTTTGTTTATTTGATTTATATTTTAAATCTTGTTTTTTTTTCCTTTGTGTCTAACATAGAACTTGGGTTCACAGGATATTGAAGATATCAAGGCACCACAGAGGCCAACCGAAGTTCCTAATGCTATGAAGCATCGCGGCTTTATTTCTTATGAGCGGCAGAGCATTTCGTACCGTGATCCTAATGCTCGGATTAATGATTGGAAAGAGGTTGCTGTCGAGTCAAAGCCTGGACCACTTTTGAAAACACAGTCTGCTCGCTGCATGGACTGTGGAACCCCTTTTTGTCATCAGGTAACATTTAAACAATGGTGCAACATATTGTAGGGTAGTTTATTGGCTATTATAATATGAAGTGTATTTTTTTGTGCCTTTCTAGGAATCTAAGAAATTTGGCATTTCTGGTTCTGTTAGGTACTGTATGATAACATCATTTTGTTCTGTTTGTGGTGGCACATCTGTCCTTAGAAGAATAACATTTCACTTGTATATACTATGATATGTTTAACAGTTCTACCTGTTGAAAATTGGTATGTCCAATTGTATTGGGAAGAAAACACAGATCTATCCATGCCTTGGGCACTTCCCTTTTTGTGTGCCCAAATATCGATCATATTTACTTAAAAACGTATGCCCAAAGTGCAAGGCATAAGGTCCTTTTTGGAAAAAAGAAATATTTTAGACAAATTTTTATATTCATAATTTTAATTTTTAATGTTCTCCCATGTACACTAAAAAACTGAAACACAAAGACACAAGTGCGCGGACACTGACCCACTCATGCTAACACTAGAAGTGGTTTGTTTCTATTGTTTGAATGATATTTTCTCGTAGTTTTTGTTTTGTTCTATATCAATGTACTTATTTCCCTTTTCTTTTATTAAGTTACTTGTTACCTCTTATTTATAAAAGTTTCCTTTTCCTTTTCTTTTATTAAAACTTGGCCCTAAATTCTTAACACTAGTAATAATTATTTTTTTTAATAACTTATTTACTCACTAAAAATTAAGGGTTTAAATTCAGGATTTCCAAAAATAGTCTGAAGTTTCTTTTTTTTTTTCTCCCCTTTCTTCTTCCCCCCCTGATGTTCTAAACCAATAATTTGCATAATCCAGACTCACATTCTTGCACAATTTTTATTCTCTGCTCTATTTCTCTTCTTTTTCTTCTTCTTTTCCTGAATGATTTGTACTTTCTTTTTCAAATTTCAAATCAGACATCTAAGGAAATTGTAACTTGATCATCAAAAGAGTTTAGTTAATCCAATTACCTCATGTGAGGGGGCAGAAAAAGCCATAAAATCCATTGGAGAGCTCGTTTTGGATCCAAACATCAATGATTGTGAAAATAGAGAAGTTTTGAGCTTTGAGTTCATGTGCTGGAAGTTTGAGTTCATGGTTCTGAATTTAACTGAAGAGAGGAACTAAGAGTTTTCCTTTTAGGGGCTGTTTGGTTGTAAGGAAGTGGGCGGAAGTAAGAAAATAGGGAAGTATAATTGCTCACTTCCCTATCTATCCAAACACCGGAAAAGAAAAATAAGAAAACCTCTTTTCCTTTTATCTTTTCTCTTTTACACAATCATTTTCACACTTCCAGAGTGCTACAGTTAATTTTGTGGTCATGTAAATCTCATTTGTAATAAATTGTAGCACAAAACAGTTAATTTTTTGACCATGTAAATCTCACTTGCATTCTAATTACAGTCTATTTTTATTTTTCTTAATTAATTTTTATTTTAATATTATTTTGTGGTCAACTTTTCCACTTCCACTTTCACATTACCATCTAAACACCGGAAAAAGACAAAATATTTTCCAAACCACACTTCCCAACAACATCCAAACACCGGAAAACTTACTAACCAATTCCCAAGTTCCAAAGAGAATTATTACTACTTCCTCAATTCCTCACTTCCTCACTTCCACCCTTAACCAAACAGGGTGCAAGTGCAACTATATGGGTTTGGATATGATTGAAGAGAAAAAAGAGATGGGTTTTAAGGATGGAGAAGTTGTTGCAGAAGATTGGGTTTTTTCCCTTCAAAAATACCCTTGTTTTTAGTTTGAGCGGCAATTAAAGTCTTTTTTGAAAAGTTTATATTGTTAAGATGGATGCAAGGGTTTAATTGTAAGTTAGTAATTTTGTTAACAGACGTATCATAATTGTCTGAAAAAGGTTTATAGGTCATGGTACTTTAGTGGAAAGATACAAAGCTTACGAGAGTCACGAATAATAAAGCAAGTTCATGATAGCTTTTTGAAAATGTGAAAAAAATTTACGGTACTTTAGTGAAATTAAATCTTGAAATGGTCTTTTGGAAGATTTGTCTTTCAGGGTCCTGGCTGATTTTTTTTTTTTTTTTTTTTTGTGTGTGTGGTTGGTTATTCATTGCTCGACAACTCTGTAAGAACTTTTAATTCATGCAGGATAATTCTGGATGCCCTCTTGGAAATAAGATACCAGAATTCAATGAATTGGTCCATCAAAATAGGTGGCGTGAAGCTTTGGATAGACTTCTGGAGACTAACAACTTCCCGGAATTCACTGGGCGTGTCTGCCCTGCTCCTTGTGAAGGTTCATGTGTTCTTGGCATCATTGAGAACCCTGTCTCAATCAAAAGCATCGAATGTGCAATCATAGACAAAGCCTTTGAAGAAGGATGGATGATTCCTCGACCACCACCTCAGAGATCAGGGTATGTTGAGTTTTGTGGATATGGTGTTCTTTTTTAAAAATGAATATCATATTCTTTTTGTGTTGTGTTTGTTTTTTCTGGTTGTTGTATTAAAGGTTACGTCTAGTCGTAAATGGGCTATATGATGTCATGCTTGTGAAGGAACTGTAAGATCCAATTCCTGGGGTTATTTTTCATGGGTGACGTCTATAAGTTCTGTGGCTCATTCATGCAGGAAGAAAGTTGCCATAGTTGGAAGCGGCCCAGCTGGTCTAGCTGCTGCTGATCAGCTAAATAAGATGGGACATTGGGTCACTGTTTATGAGCGTGCTGACCGTATTGGGGGTTTGATGATGTATGGAGTTCCAAACATGAAGGCGGACAAAACTGATATTGTCCAGCGCCGTGTAAACCTCATGGCTGAGGAAGGTGTCAAGTTTGTGGTGAATGCTAATGTTGGCGCAGATCCTGTCTGCTCTCTTGACCGACTTCGTGCGGAGAATAATGCAATTATTCTGGCTTGCGGAGCTACAAAACCAAGGTAATCAAAATGGAGCATCAAATAACTGAACTATTTACTAAACTGACGGACTTCTTGTAAATTTAACTTCCAGCCATGAATTCTGGCATCATTACCAGTACAAAAATTACTTCTTTCTGCAGGGACTTGCCTGTTCCTGGACGTGAACTGACTGGAGTCCATTTCGCTATGGAATTTCTTCATGCAAATACCAAAAGTTTGCTTGACAGCAATCTGCAAGATGGTAAATATATATCTGCCAAGGGAAAGAAAGTGGTGGTGATTGGTGGAGGAGATACAGGAACAGATTGCATAGGAACATCCATCCGACATGGCTGCATTAATGTCGTAAATCTCGAGCTTCTTCCTGAGCCACCTCGAACAAGAGCACCAGGCAACCCATGGCCCCAGGTATAGCCCTTCCCCCTTTAAAATAATACCCATTCTGCTGAGGGAAAGAACATATATATCATGTGCATCTCTCATTGCTGTGGCAATTCAAGATATAAGTGAAAGACCTCTTATTACTCTGCCATAAACACTAAAAATAGATTGAAGTTATGCATTTCTTATTGTTGTGTTAACAGTGGCCTCGGATATTCCGTGTGGACTATGGCCACCAAGAAGCTGCAGCCAAGTTTGGGAAGGACCCGAGATCATATGAAGTCCTGACCAAGCGTTTTATTGGAGATGAAAATGGAGCAGTGAAAGGTGTTGAAGTTGTACGTGTCCAATGGGCAAAGGATAGCAGCGGCAGATTCCAGTTTGAGGAAATCAAGGGGTCAGAAGAAATTATAGAAGCCAATCTGGTTCTCTTGGCCATGGGATTCCTTGGTCCGGAATCGGTAAGTTCTCCTACATCAATTTTTTTTTTTCATTTACAAATCCAACTGTAAATTATCTTCTTTGACAAATTGGTAAGAAAACTGGTTTATGTTACATAATGGACCCAATGGGGTGCTAAAATGCACTTCTTATGTGCGTGTCAAATCATGCTTTGCAGACGATCCCGGATAAGCTGGGTTTGGAGCGAGACCAACGGTCGAACTTCAAAGCAGAGTACGGTAGATTCTCAACCAACATCGATGGTGTGTTCGCTGCAGGCGACTGCAGGCGTGGCCAGTCGCTGGTCGTATGGGCCATATCTGAAGGCAGGCAAGCAGCAGCTCAGGTAGACTACTACTTGACAAAAAATGACGATGACACCAAAACCACGGAACATGACCGTGTTAGCAATCTCGATAACATACATAAAGTTGCTGCGTAGAAAAAAAGGAAGTGATTTCTGAAAAATATATATATAGCGTGCATACGGGAGGAAGAACATATGGATGGCTTGAAGCATCACGGAGAGCTGCTGTTGTTGGTGGAGATCATAGGTTTGATATTGGTTGGGTTTTGTTTAGGAATTTGTTTTGTTTTGTTTTGTTTATTTTGCCTCTCTTTAATGTTGAGGGGTCTACCTTTTCTGTTCTTTTTTGATTATTTTGACTAGCGTTTTGGCATAGTTTTGGTCCAGTGTGTCGAATAATGTACAGTTTCTGTTTTTTGGAAATAGAATGGTTAGTTGATGGTCATATCATGTTTGTTTATGAGATTGGTTGAATTAATTTTTAGCATTATTCATTGTATGTAGCTCCCTACATTTTTTCCCCCTTGAATCTTGACATTTAATCCTCAACATGATTCATGCTTTAAGAATTTATTTTTATTTTAACATTGCCATTAAAATGCGACAGTTGTGTGCGCGTTTGATCTCTTCGTCGGGACTGTTTGTTTCGTCGTAAAAGACGTAAAAGTTTGTAATTAGTAAATGACTTACAATTCATTACTGTTACGGTGTTTGTTTGGACCGTAATTTATAAAAGACTTACGCAATTCAACTACCACTCACTTGCAACTCAATTATCACTCACTTACAGCTCAGTTACAATTATTTTTTGGTCATACAAATTTATATTATTTTTTTATGTTAATGTTAATTTTTAATATTTAACAATTTTAATATTTATTTACAATATTAAAACTTCTTAAACCACCAAATTGTTAATTTTGTGGTCAATTTTTTCACTTACGATTTATACATTACGACAACCAAACACCGTAAAATACAATACACTTTCCCACTTATAACTTTATATTACCAATCAAACACCGTAAAACTTACATGCATGTAACTCATTTACAACTGTAAAAGACTTTACTAATTACGACTTACGAATTACGGCCACTTACGACAACCAAACAGATCCGTCGTCTCCTGTCAGTTTTTTATCTTTTGGATTTCGGGTAAAAATATTAATAGAGAATGTTTGCCTTTTTTAGTTTCTAGTTTTTTATTGTTTCGTATTTTCTCCATAATATAAGACAAATATAATGATAAGTGAAAGGGTTTTCTCCATAATTGACACTCAAAATCCTTTTAAATTTTATACTCACCCCTGAAATCTTTATATTTCCATATCAACGATCAAATTATATAAGTTTGGACAAAATACTAGTTGCTATTTATTTTGTAACAGTACACAAGTGAAAGTACATTTTTATTTTTCGTTAGCAGCACCACCACCACCAGCAGTGCTCGCCTGACAGGAAATGGCTGAAGATGATCGGAAATAGAGGAAAGAGATGAGAGGATTTGTTGAGAGGAAAATAGAGGAAAGAGATGACGGTATAATGATAAGTTCATATATTATTTTAGGATATTTGAATTTAAAAAGAGAATATTGTAAGAATATTCTGATTTATAGACAGGAAAAAAAAAACTAAGGAAAGAGGGTTTTTGTCGAGAGTCGATACGAAAATATGAAATTTTCGATGATGAATACGAAAATTTAAAAAGATTTCGGATGTCTATGAACAAAAAATACACAAAGTGAAAAATCACGTTGGAGTTTTTAGTTCTTTATTGTTCTTGCATATACCATTTACAAGTGAAAAAAAATGCAAACCCAACAAAATGACCCTCATATAAATTATGCCTTCATAAACGTCAAATGCATAATTTCATAAACAAATTGAGAATACAGCAAGAGACGTCGACCGACGAATGTAAGCATCATAATATCTACATAGGGTGGCAACCTACTAAACTAAGACACTTGACCAATTCAAAACCTATTACAAAACACCAAATTCACGCTAAAGAAGACTTGAAACTTCTACTCCGACAAAAAAAAGGAAAGGACTTGTAGGTGTCAGATTTTAACAAGAAGTTTAAGATTCAAATTCGTTTCTTCTTCTTTAAAGGAGAAGAAGAATAAACAGGCGTGAATCATACGGGCTATCTGCACCATTACGTTTTAGGATTGGTCCAACTCCCACTATCAGACCCAAGTTGTATCCAACACAATTATTGAGGTTAAACAAAATTAATTATTAGAAAATGAAACAAAAGAAACGGGCCACTTGTCAACCTAACTCGAGTCCCACAAAAGTAGCTTGCTATCCCACACCGAACAACGAATCTTATTTCATATAAATAATAAATAAGATTATATCTAAATCCCAGTTTAAGACCACTAATTAATCTCATTTTTACTTGGTCTCAAAATAACCTCACAAGGCCACACATCTCTTTCTCACTCCATCAAAATCAATTGCAAACGTCCGACAACAGACAATCCTTGAGTTCTTGACCCATCGAGTCCACGTATGACCATGAGTCGTATGACCCCTTCAAGGATTCTTATGTGAGCAAAAAAAGGGAAAATTCCTCCTACTTTTCTAACTTCCACAACGATTAGCTAGTTTACTACTACGCTATATATAATCAACTCATCCCAAAGCTATGAGGCCTCAAAACTCTCTCTCTCTCTCTCTCTCTCTCATAATGGGGAACTGCAAATCCCACAGCTCAGTTGCAGTTGCGCCCATAGGCCAAAAGGATGTACCAACTCGCCAAGTCCCCACAAATTGCACCAATATTGTGGAGGATGGTGAAAAGGGTGTGATCAGAGTGAAGATGGTCATGACCAAGAAGGAAGCCGTCCAGTTGCTGGCACAACTAGCCAACAATACTAGTCTGGTGACAACTGGTCTTGCTCCGAGGTCGCCGAGGACCTGCGACGCGTGGAGGCCGGAGCTCGAGAGCATCCCGGAGATTTGATGACCAGTTAGATGAGGTCAGAGGATTGTTTGGAACTGTTTTGAAGTGAGTGAGGTAAGTAGGGGAAATATGAAGGAGTTAGAGAGATAAGAGAGATTGATGGAGATTTTATTTTGTTTTCGAGTGTTTGATTGATTAATTACTTTGGTTTCAAATAATGTTGGATTTGTTTGAACCACATGCTACCCTACCATGCATGCATGGTGCATGGAGATGGTGATCGGAAAAGGGGGGAACTTGTGTTTGCTTCTCATTAGATTAGACGATTCTGTTGATTTATATTGTAGTAAATTAATAATAGAGGGGGAGAGAGAGCTGGTTCAAATCAGATGAGATTATCTTTATATGACAATGGAATTATCATTCATATGTTTCTCTTTTGTTATGATTCATCTATTAGCCAGTATATATTTTTGAATTGTTTATTATAAATGAGTTTAATCGAGATGGCTTATATTCATATATAATAAAGAAATATTTGAACTAAAGTACACAAATAAACTGTTGCAGACTGCATCTTTTCTTAGAACTCATCTTAGGTCTTATGGCCAATAATTTTTTCAACAAAAGATTTTGTGAAAAGCAACAAGAAAAAATGCTCATGTTTTCTGGAATATATCACTTTTTTCAAAAAGGATAATGACATAACAGTCTCAACTTTTTGGCCTAAAGATAAATAGTCCCTAATTTCATTAAAACATACAAAAAAATCCCTCTTTCAGTTAGAAAATTCGATCCAACTCACAAGAACAAAATGGCCCCAAGTTTCACTAAAATACCTAAAAGTGTCTCTTTCAACTAAAAATTCTTATGGACCTCAAATTAATCACAACATGAAAGGAAATAAAAATATCACCGTATGTTCTTTAAAAAATAATAATGTAACCATTATAAATATTGGAGATATCTACTTAAGGGGGGGAAAACATTGATGCTATCATATGGAGCAAACATTATATGCCAACGAAAACATAATTATTTTCTCAAAAAAAAAAAAAAAACATAAGAATATACTAGAAACTAAGATCAAATTTGATCATAAGATATTAAAACAATACGAGTAATACAATTTTAGGCTAGATAGAAGGAAGTATGTTTCCATTATATAATAATGAATGAAATGTGAAGGAATTTTCAGAAATAAGTCACCATGAAAACATAAGAATGTCGAAAGATTTTCTTTCTTCTAACTTTTGAAAACTAATTGTTACGTGACAGATATTTTTTTGATGGGCATTTAAAGGCTTGTGTGAAATGACAAGGATTTTTTCCATATTAAGAGAAAAAGCAGGGATTGATTTAGCATATTGATAAAATTAGGGAAACTTCAGTGTTTTGACTAAAATTCAAGGACTAATTTGTCATCATTCCTTTTCAAAAATGTATATGTTATAAATAAAGCAACAATAACAAGGTTTTGTAAAACTTATCATCAGATTTTATGGGGGAAAAAACGAACCAAGGACTTGAAAGCAAATCTTATCGAAATCTTCACATTGAGAATTTTGTGACTTGAATTTCCTTAGCGCCAAGTTCAGAACAAATCTCAAATTAAGCACATCCAATTTTTTCACAATAATTATTAATTTGGATAAAACTCATCACATCCTATAGTTAATTTCTATATTATGTTCGTAAATGATGTGAACCTCCATTCTCCTCCAAAAAAAATGAAAGTAAAAAAAAAAAAAAAAAAAGTGATGTGACCCTCCATAAATGAAGGCAATTGGCTAGGAAAAAATGCTTATCTCTACTTATGTGAAAGGACACCAAAGAGAAAATGACAAATTAAAAGTCTATGCGTGGGAAATTTGAGGCACTTTCATTCAAAATGTGTGCATATAAGAAAATTAGACCAATTCAAATGATCAACATCACATTGTTCACTCATTTCCTTTTCGTGCAGAGCTCTGTATCATGTCCCGTAGGGACACAGCGTAACTGGTTTCATGGGTCTTCATGTTTCTAGAAGTCAAGAGGAAAGAAAAAGAAAAAGAAAAAGAAAAAGAAAAGAAAAAAAGCCAAATTAAGAGAGAAGGTCTTCTTATTTAATTATGCATCTATTTTCCTAAGAATACAATAACAAAATAGAAAGTGACTTAAATATTAATTGCAGTTTCTATCCGCAGCAAAACAGTTATAAATAACATAAACTATCCATCAGAGGTTGTTATGATGATAATATGATGTCAATGAAATTCGCTTGAAAAGACTGGCTACGTTTGAATACATGAGATACATGTCAAACAAATTCCCTCGTGTAACACCAGCTCTTTGACACCCACACGCAATTTTTTTCCCTAGAAATACGTCATAATTTTGTACATAATAGCAAGCGCAAGAAGAAATCTCTATTCTTGGCAAGAGTTGGTGCAGGTGAACTAACAATGCATTTACAAATGAGTAATGTTTTTTGAACTTGCACGTCTCTGTGTGTGTGTGTGTGTGTGTGTGTGTGTGTGTGTGAGAGAGAGAGAGAGAGAGAGAGAGAGAGAGAGAGAGACTCCCCTGAAAAAAATTAACGAGCTGACTCATAACCATTTTTGATTAGATTTTGATTGTATACATGGAGCAAATCTAACTCCAATCTCAGTGAAACTCGTTTAATGGAATATCATGCTATAGCAGAAATCTAACTCCAAAAGTTTGTCTGAATTTTGGTTTATTTCTGTAGAAAAATTGTACAGGTTATTACTCTTTAGGAAGAGACCTCATGAAACAAATATGTTCAAGGTTCTCTTAGAACACTCTTTTCTTTTCTTCTTTCAAAAAATTCCTGAGTTATGCTTTGAATGTTAAGCCTCCGAATTAGACTCCAGTTGGTGTGCTACACTCAAGATGCGCTACTTGTCATGTAATTGTACAGACTATAGCACCAATTATTCAAGACATGACATATGATCGGCAACAACAAGACGAGAGGTTTGCGCTTGTGAGCATGCAATGGCAAGCTACTAAATATGGAACTTCAAAAGTTGTACCTGGATCTGCAATCTATAGCTAAACAGTGGCTGAGTATGAGAATCTCATATCTCAGTTGTTGTGAAAAGAAAACAACCAATTAATCTGTATTGCATGTGTGTGAAAAGAAAACAAGCAAAGAAACACATTATAGCAATGACAAAATTATGTTGGATTATTTCAGATATAAATACTGTCTCTGTGTAAAGTGTAGACTGCATAAGATCTTGAAGTAGGGCTTAGTTGGGCTTAATTGTCACTAGCGGCTTAGCCCACTGGTAACAACCCCTCTCTCTCAAGAGGGAGGTGCCAAATTTCAATCCTTGCAATTGTCAAACCGAGGATTTAATTTAGATAATCAGTGATGGGTGTGTGTATAGGTTTGGAGCGCTACCTCCATCCTATTTCTCAAAAAATAATAAAATAGGGCCCAATTAACATTAGTTATCCACCAAAAAATGCTTATCTTTCAACTTTATACTTAACTATATGATTGTTTTAAAGAGATCATATAATCATTTAGCATATACATGTTAGTATTTGGAGTGCCTCATATTCATTAGAAAAAAATTTAGGTTCAAGCAGAGGTGTTACAAACTTCAAAGATCAAGCACGGACATGTACAGGTATTGTGCATGATTATTAGTCGACTAATAAGTCTTATTAGTCGACTAGGTATTCGGCTAGTCGACTGATACTTTGGTGTAGTTGACTAGGCCCTGCAATAGAGAGTTGAGTTCTCAGATTGTGTTACAGTAGATGACAAAGTTTTGGATATAGTCGACTAATATTTGGTATTAGTTAACTAGTGATTTGCCATAGTCGACTAGTGCCGGTTCTATCAGTTTTCAAATATGGTTCTGTTTCTTGTTTTAGATTGGATCTGAGTTTCTTCTTTCACTGAGGCAGTGCTGATTTAGTTGTTAAAGTTTGTGCTGAATTAAGATCATCCTAGGTGATTATATAAACCTCTTGTGGTGACCTTTTAAACGAGTGTCAAGAATTCAAGAGAAATTCATATTTCCATTACTGAGAGTCTTGAGAGAGAGATCTTCTTATAATTCTTATATTTTCTTCTCTATTTTCAATAAATATTTATCCCCTCCTCCCCGTGGACGTAGGCACATTGCCGAACCACGTTAAATCTGGTGTTCTTTGGTTGTGTGGTGTTTTACTTTTAATTGCTTGCTAGTGGTATATCTTCTACGTTTCCGCTTCCGTTACCGAGTCTTCAACTAAGTGTTTCTCTATTGTTTAATCTGTGATAGATCACAATAATACATACAACAAAGCATATACAAGATAAAACTCATATCCATTTGGATATTGTTCAAAAGCTTTGACTATTATTTAAATCAATGACATAATTTAAATCAAGTATATATCTTGAAAACCATGAATATTAATATGCTAGCAACCCTTTGATCTTGAACCGATTTAGTTTAGATAGAATTTTATTACTCAAATCATTTAAAGAGACCAAGTTAATTTACTTGAATTAACAATTAAAAGTCTAATATTACACTTGTAACACGTGCGTGTTGAAAATATTTGCATTATTAGGAATTTTGTTGTGATATGTTCAAGTAAATTTTGAAAAAATGGTTTGGATCAGGTCAAAAATTTACACTACAACTACACAAAATTAATACTTAATAAAATCTACAGCTACTCTTAAAAAGCAAATAATATAAAACACGTGTACAATTTCTATCCCCTCTCTTATTCTATCAAATATTTTTTTCTATCATTTATTTTTAAGTTCTTTATTTTTAATTTATTTGAACACTTTCTATAGAAAAGAGTATAAACCAAAACAAAATACACAAAACTTCCACACACACAAAACTTTGCACCCTCTCTCTCTCTCTCTCTCTCTCTCTCTCTCTCTCTTCTCTCTCTTTCCCCTTCTCTCTCACCATAATCTAAATCTCTCTCGTCGTCTTCCTCTAGATCTTTGACTCGAATTTAGACTCGTAAACTAATTGAAACTCGTATTCCTCTCATCTCACAAACTTTTTTTTATTACTTCATCGTAAACTAAAAACCCTAAACTCTAAGTTCCAGGTAAAACTCTACGCTCGTTTTTCATCACCGTCTTAAATTCTCCTTTTTGCTGCTCTCTCTTCCTAAACAAATTCAAACTCGTGTTTCTCTCTCCTCACGAAAGCCCTTCTTTTTTCTTCATCATCATAAAATAAAAACCCTAAACTCCAAGTTCAAGACGGAACCCTAGACCTGCTTTTCGTCGCCTTTGATTCTTCTTTTTGGACTCTAGATCTCTCTTTCACACTCACTTCAAGTTCGAAGCTACATGTGTTTTTTTTTTATATGGCATATTTCTTTTAGATTTTTTTAAAAATTTTGATTTCATATGTTGATCTAATGATTTAATCTTGATTTTAATTTTGATTAAATCTTATGCATTTGCAAGTTTTTATTTCCTCGAGCCCAAGGATCACACTATTTTTATCAGATTTTTTGAAACTTGAGGTAAACATCTACTACTTATGATTTTTTTTTTTTTAATTTTGATTTCCAAGATGGATTTTTTTTCTAATTTTTTATTTCGTTGTATTTTTTATGAATTTCCTATTAGTTGTTATTTACTAGTCATTATTTTTCTTGTTTGTTAAGAATTCATCTTTTTTTAATCTCTATACACAATGGTGCCAATATTGACATCATAAACTAGAACTAAGAATTTATAGTATATCAAATGCTATTATCTTACCCTCCCCTAACGATTCTTCCTTTTCATTTTGTTTTATAATTTTTCATTATCTCTTTATTTTTTTTCTTTTAATTTCTTGTCCCCCCCCCCCCCCCCCCTCCTCCCCCCTTATGATTCTATTGTAATTTTGTTTTCTTTACTAAAATTTGTAGATGTTTAGACTTTTTCTCCTATTTTTTATCAATTTTTATTTGCTTTTAACTTTTGTTTTCTACTCTTTTGTTTCTTTTATTTTCATAAATTTTCCTTTCTATATTTTAAAAAACTGACCATTTCTTCACTTTTTTTATTTTTCACTATTCTTTTTTTATTTCTGACTTCCCATATTTCGTTTGGTTTCGGATTCTTTTCTACCTTTTTTCTTTTGTTTATTTCTAAATTTTTAATTTCATTTTTCATGCTCCTTTCTTTATTTTATGTTTTTCTAAATTTTTACATTTTTTACTTTTTTCTTCAGATTTTTTTTTCTTTTGAACTTTTTCTGAGATTTATTACGTCACAAATAATGAACAAAAGAAGGAAGTATCTTGAAAGAGAAAAAAATCTGGAAAAAGAGAAAATAAATCATAAGAAGGTTATAGTAAAAATAAAAATAAAATAACAAGTTTCAAATAAAATAAAAAATCATGAAAAAAGAAAAGAAAAATAAAAAGTTACCAAAATGAAACAAAGTTAATTGTTTTCACTCACTTTTTCCTTTTCTCTCCACACTTTTTTTTTTCTTTTTTATAACTTTTCGCAATTCATTCTTTTATTTTCTTTCCAAACTTTTTTCAAGATATATATACTTTTTCTTTAAGACTTTTTATTAATGTCTTTCATGATTCTCTTCTTTTCTCCTATTTTTCTTTAAATTCCTTCTTTGATTTTTATCTAATATTTTTTATTTATGTTTTATTATTTTGTTTCCTCTATTTTCATAAACTTTTACTTTCTATCTTTTATTCCAAAATTATCTTTTTATGGATACTATTCTACTTTTTTGTTCTTTTTTCCTCTATTTCTCAATTTATTAGTTTCATTTTCCATGTTCCTTTGTCTTATTTTACTTTTCTTTATTTTATATTTATTTTACTTTTTTCCTTCAAATATTCCTTCAGATTTTATCACTTTCCATGTTCATATTCTATTTTACTTTTTTCCTTCATATTGGTTTTTGTACTTTTTTTAAGATTTATTCAATGGCCAATAAGTAACATAAAAAAGAAAGTGCCTAAAAAGAGGGGAAATTCGAAAAAGAGTAAAGAAACCATAAGAAAAAGGTGAAAGTAAAAAATAAAAACAAAACAAAAAAGTAGCAAATAGAAATAAGAAAAAGGAAAATTTTGATACACCCACCTACTTCGCTTCATAATTAGAAAAAAAAACTTAGCTTCATAATTTTATTCGCTACAGCCTCATCCATTTCAGTATAAACTGATTCCTCGCCTCTTGTTTATATATTTTTATTTCATATTTTACCCTTTCCATTGCCCCCGATGTTGATCTCCCCTCAACCTTGACCCCGATGTAGAGTTATTTGTGATCAACCTGCGCGTTCAGGTCACCAGGGGGGTTAGAAAGGGGCAAGAAACCCCTTCTCGGGGTCAGGGGCGGATCCCTTGGAAATTTTTTTTTGGATTGACCCTTTTACAGATCTCGTTTTGTTTGTGTTCGTGATGAGTTTTGTTTGTGCTTAGATATAGAAAGCATTAGGGATCATTTAATGTCAGTGGATAGGGGTTTGATGATGATGGTGATGCTGATATGAGGATTGTGACCCATGATCGCAGTCCTTTGTGAGGATTGACTCATAAATATATCATTATGTGAAGACTGCGACTCACAAAAACTCAAAAATAGAGCTTTTTTTTAGGATCGCGGCCATCTTTAAAGACTGCGATCAAGGTCGCAATCCTCTTAAAGATTCAAATATAAAATATTTTTGTGAATACTTTGGTCATGATCGCAGTCCTAATAAAACTTTAGAAACATAACATTATTGTGAGGACTGCAATCATTGTCGCAGTCCTCATAATAGTGTATTTTGTGAAGACTGCGATCATAATCACAGTCTTCAGAAATAAGGCATCTTTGGAGGACTGCGGTCTTAGTCGCGTCCTCTATACTGTGATCATTTTATGAGTATTGTAATCATAGTCACAATTCTCAAAACTAGGACATTTTCGAAGTGATCCGCTGAAGCTATTACTTAGGGGCATTTTTGTCTTTCGCCGTCGATGAGCACTTAACACGTGAGAGCATATTCTTATTTTGAAAAAAAAAAAGAGGTGTCTGAAGCGAATAAAATTATGCGTGTGAAGTTTTTTTTTCCAATTATGATTTGACTTAGGTGACAGAAACGAAATCCCCTTTTAAAATTTCATTGCAATGTTGCCCCTGAGCTCAGCATTGCTTTGTAGTAGTTCAGGAGGGCTGGAAAAGCGTGTTGTTGTAAAAACTTCTACAAGTGACCTTTTTCCCTTTGTTTTTTCACTATTATTTTTTTTCGATTTTCCCACTTTCTTTCTTTTTGGATTATATTCTGTTTCTTTCTTTCTTTTCTTTTGTTTCTCAGTTTTTAGTTTAATTTTTCATGTTTATTTCTCTTGTTTTATTTTCTCCTACTTTTTAGTTTTTTTAGTTTATTTGCTTTTATTCTTTTGTTTATTTTATTTTCATAAAAATTTCCTTTCTATTTTTTAAGTTCCGCTGCGATGTTCCCACTCAACTCTATACTGTTTTGCAGTGGTTCATGAGGGTTGGAAAGCGCATTGTTTCAATTACTTCCACAATTGGCCTTTTATCCTTTTTGTTTTTCACTAATATTTTTTTTCTGTTTCCCCTTTTTATTCTTTTTTGGATTCTATTCTTTTTGTTTTTTGTTCTTTTTTTTTCTTTATTTCTAAGTTTTTTAGTTTAATTTTACATGTTTATTTCTCTTATTTATTTTTCCATAATTTTTAGTTTCTTTTTCTTTTCTTCAGTTTTTATATTTGTACTTTTATTGATATTTATTCAAATAATGAACAGAAAAAGAAAGTATGCAAAAAGAAAAGGAAATTCTAGAAATAGGGGAAAAAGCATAAGAAGAAGTTAAAAAGAAAAAAAATTTGAAATAAAATAAGAAAATTCATGCAAAAAAGAAAAGAAACAAAATCAATTAAGAGAAAGAGAGAGTTTAGACATAAATAAATGAAATCTTTTTAAAAAGAATAATAAAAAAACATTCACGTGCACTGTCCATGTGTATCATAAATTTCTGAATATGATTCCATTCGCAAACGTCATAAAAAATAAAAATCAAAATTCTATCTACAAAGTTGATTACAAGAGACCATCAGAAGCAATAATTATATTCTCCACTAGGGGGTGTTTGGTTGCAAGTAAGTGGGCGGAAGTAAGGAATAGGAAGTATAATTGCTCACTTTCCTATCTATTCAAACACCGAAAAGCGAAAATAAGAAAACCTCTCTTTTTTGTCTTTTTTTTTTTACACAACCATTTTCTCAATTTCAGAGTGCTTAATTTTGTGGTCATGTAAATCTCATTTGTAATAAGTTATAGCACAAAACAGTTAATTTTTTGATCATGTAAATCTCACTTGCATTCTAATTACAGTCTATTTTTTTATTTTTTCTTAATTAATTTTTATTTTAATATTATTTTGCGGTCAACTTTGTAGTCAACTTTTCCACTTCTAATTTCACATTACCATCCAAACACCGGAAAAGAAATAACATTTTTAAAATCACACTTCTCAACGACATCCAAACATCGAAAAACTTACTAACCAATTTTTAAGTTCCAAAGAGAATTATTACCACTTCCTTACTTCCTCACTTCCAGCCTTAACCAAACAGGCCTGATAGAACTGATATCCTTGAATTGAATACAAACTTTTAAAAACACCAATAATCTAATCTAATTTTATCCCTAAAACTGGTTCCAAAAGACATATTATATATATATATATATATATATATATATATATATATATATATATATATATATATATATATATATAGGGAGCTGATCCTTTAAGAACGGTTCTCACGGATTTCTGTGAGAACTTTCACGTGGGTCGTCGGATCTGATAGATCAAATCAAATAAAACTAGATCTCTATCAGATCCGACGGCCCACGTGAAAGTTCTCACATGAATTCGTGAGAACCGTTCTTAGGGGATCAACTCACTATATATATATATTATATATATATATATATATATATATATATATATATATATATATATATATATATATATGGTAAAGTGCTCCTAGTAGGTCTCCTTAGATTACAATCTAAGGAGAAGGCTTAATATTCCAACATCCCAAAAACAATTTCACGATCCGACCGCACATTATCAACTTCATATTTTAAGATGTATACATATAAAAAATCAAGTGATTTTGGGTTCGTTTACTCTATTTTCTTTGGGTTCAAATATTAACGGTTTTTTAAAAGTAGAACAAAATGGAACGATTAGATCAATAAGAAAATGAAATTCAAATCATTTGATTTTTTATATATGTACATCTTAGAACATGAAGATGATAATGTGCGGTCGGATTGTAAAAAAAAAATTGAAATGTTGGGGTTTTAAGCCTCCTCCTTAGATTGTACTCTAAGGAGACCTACTAGGTACACTTTACCCATATATATATATATATATATATATATATATATATATATATATATATATATATATATATATATATATATGAGAAAAATGTATATCAGCCCGCGGGCTGAAAGTACTCTCTCAGCCTGCGGTGACGTGGCTCAATTTGTCACCTCACTGACTTGCGGCCCGCTTTTAGGTAGAAGTTAAATTACCAAATACCCCTTATGATAACTTTTTCTTATTGTTTATTATTATTTTTTCCCCCTTTTATTTTGCCGCTCTTTTCAGATCAATTTTTCAGCCTGCGATAAAATTCTACTTTATAGTTTAATTTTTTTGTATATAATGTAGTCAGAGTCTTTGGTCGCATTGTACATTTAAACTGCGACCTTAGTCAAAGTCTTTTGGTCGCAGTGTACATGGTTAAATGCGACCAAGGTCGCAGTGTTGTTATTGATAAAGATGGCCAGGAACTGCAATCTAGGGTTGCATTACATGGACTGCGACTTTGGTCGCAGTACGTTAAGTAATTAATTTTTTTGTATATAATGTAGTCAGAGTCTTTGGTCGCATTGTACATTTAAACTGTGACCTTAGTCAAAGTCTTTTGGTCGCAGTGTATATGATTAAATGCGACCAAGGTCGCAGTGTTGTTATTGATAAAGATGGCCAGCAACTGCAATCTAGGGTTGCATTACATGGACTGCGACTTTGGTCGCAGTATGTTAAGTAAGTGTTATTTTATTAAGTGTTGTTTTTGGATTAAGTCATTTTTTGAATCTAAATGAAAAATGAAAAGTTGTTTGTTGTCTGATGCGACTTGGAGTAACTCCGTGAGACGCGACCTGTCATAAAGATTTTATGAGATCTTTTAACGTCAAGTCTACTTTGACGAACCCCGCACCATTCGTTGTTTCCCGAAGCGGTTGTCCACGCGCCGGCTCTTCATTGGGTTTAGGCATTAATGTCTTTTAATGCCAAACCGGCGCTGGCGGTTGGAGACCATTAATGCCGACGATTCTGATTAATGAACCATTAATTATGGTTATTATGGGCTGCCTATAAATAGGGCTCACCCTCTCCCTTTAACAGCCCATAATTAGACTGTTTTCTTTCGAGAGCAATTGCTCTGAGAATTTCCGCCTTCTTCAGAGTCTCTAACAGGGGCCTGCCTCCATGGATGAAGATGACCCTATGGACGAACTTGATCGATGTTCGTCCACAAGGGAAGAAGTCATAGACCTCATCGTCCACAAGGGAAGAAGTCATAGTCCTCGTCGTTCACGAGGGAAGAAGTCATGATCCCTGACGAGGACTTAAGCCTCACCGAGATCTGCTCTGACTTGATGCACCAGTCAAGCTTTCTGATAATTGATGGTCAGAGTGGGTATGGCGGCGGGGGATGTGGTGGATATAGTGGTGGGTAGCATTCCCTGTGAGGTCTAAAAACCTCCTCTCTTACCCCAGAAGTGACATCGAGGAAACTCCATGCTCACTGGATAACCTTCTGGTGAAGAGATGTTCATCAACGAAAGATCGTATTCCGGCACTTTGGAGGGTCAGGTGGAATCGGAGGATTCTGCTGCCACCAGACCTCAAGAAGAAGATTGCTCTTAGTCAACAAGGGCTCTTTTGATGTTTAGTCTTCTTTGTACTGCTATATTGTAACACTCAATCTTATTGTATAACAAAGCGTTTTGTATCATTTTCACATGCCTGAAGATAAATGTCTGGACATAAATAAAAGACCTCAATAACACCACTGCTTTTAGTCAACAAGGGATCTTTTTGATGTTTAGTCTTCTTTGTACTGCTATATTGTAACACTCAATCTTATTGTATAAGAGATCGTTTTTGAATCATTTGCACATGCCTGGAGATAAATGCCTGGACATAAATAAAAAGCATATTTGTTTTTTTAAATAAACTACGAACTTGGTCGCAGCCATGCATTGCAAACTAAACAACTATGACCATAGATGACACTGCGACCAAGGTCGCATAAGATACATTACAAACAGTAACTACTGCGACCAGGGTTGACACTGTGACCAAAGACTGCGACTAAGCAACTGCTGCGGTAACGTGTCACCTCGTCGCAGTGTTGTTGTTTACCTCGTCGCAGTGTTGTTGTTGATTAAGACTAAAGACCAGCAATAGCGACCAAGATTGCAGATTATTTTTTTAAGACTGCGGCCATCAACTGCGACCAATGTCGCAGTGTTGTTGTTGATTATTTATAAAGACCACCAACTGCGACCAAGGTCGCAGTGATGTTGTTGATTAAGAGTAAATACCAGCAACTGCGACCAAGGTCGCTGTGTATTTTATTAAGACTAAACACCAACAATTGCGATCAAGGTCGCAGTTTATTTTATTAAGACTACGGTCGTTTATTTTATTAAGACTACGGTCAGAAACTGCGACCAAGGTAGCAGTGTTGTTGTTGATTAAGACTAAAGTCCAGCAACTGCGACCAAGGTCGCAGTGTATTTATTAAGTCTGCGTCCAGCAACTGCAACCAATGTTGCAACCTTTCATTTTAAAATTTATAAGGGTGAAGTAATATAATTATTAACTGCGTCCATGGTCGCAGTATATTCGTTTAGCGTAAAATTTTTAAAATGAAGGTTTGTAACAATTGTACAGCATTTTTCAACTAAGACATAGTAGTAAAAAATGTAATTCACACAATTAACTTTAGAAAACAGATTTATATATATTTAAAAAAAAAATACAATTTTTTAAACTTCTAATCCTCGTCATCACCATCGTAATGAGAAAGAAGTTTGCGACTTTGGTCGCAGTACTGAAGGAGGTCGCATTGCTATACGATAGCATGTTTCCTCCGGTATTCTTTATTCTGTATTAAGTATGCGACCATGAAATATTTTTTTTACTTTTCAATGCTAGAAGTCGCCGTCGTCATATAAAAGGGGTATTTTTGTCAATTTGTTTCACGATTGTTTAGGAGGGATTTTTTTGATTTTTTTGGCGCCCACACTCTGCGACCGATGTGTGGCATATATTCAGCCACGTCCCGCAGGCTGAGAAACTCTCTCAGCCTGCAGGCTGAGGTACAGTAAGCCCTATATATATATATATATATATATATATATATATATATATTATATATATTATATATATATATATATATATATATATATATATATAGGGAAATGATCCCCTAAGAACCGTTCTCAAATAGTTATTTGAGAACTCTCATCGTGGCCGTTGGATCTATCAGATCTGAATTAACTCAATGAAACATCAATATAAGGGCTAATTATAGACCGGTCCCCACAAATTGAGTTAACTTCCAATTTGAGCCGGTTCGCATTATGGAAATGATCCCACAAATTGAGGGCTAATTATTCCCGCGGTGTTAACTTCCTCTCCGATCATTGAGAGTTAACTTCTTCTCCGATCATCGATCCCACAAACTGAGAGTTAACTTCCTCTCCGATCATAGATCAAATCATTCCCGCGGTGTTCGTCTTCTTGTCTCTGCATCCTATCTCGACATCCTCTCTGATCGACGATCAAATCGTCTCAGCGGTGCTCGGATCAGGTAAACCTTTTCTTTCTTCTCCTTGTAGGGTTTTCATTCCAGATGCCGCCATAGCTATTGTTTCATAACTTTGTTTTTGCTTTTCCTACATGTTTCTACGGGGATTGATGAATTGATGCTGTCATCTGTATTTTTTTTTTTCAGAATTTTATAGTTGACGAATTGATGTTGTCATCTGTATTTTTTTTTTCAGAATTTTATAGTTGACGAATTGATGGATTGATGAAGAAATATCTCCTGTTAAAATATCTTCCTTCCCTGAGGAAGGTCGTGGGTTCAATTCAGCTCATATAAAATACCGTATTTGAAAAATGACTTACTGAAGTTCTGCCAACCAATTTGAAGCTGAAATAGAGTTTAGCTGTGATCTTGTATGTTATTGATTCCCAAAGGCAAAGTAAGGGTCTCTATTAGCTACTCGATTGAACTTATGATAGCTACTAGCTAGTATTGATACAAAGGGAAGCGAGGCTTGATACTAGGTGATTTTTGTGGTTGTGCGGAGTAATTTCTCTGCAAATTGTCATGCTAACTAGTCAATTACTAGGCCAATTTGAAACCTTGCTTACATTCATACGTAGGGCATGTTGCTGTGTTATCCATCCACATGCTTTCTATTTATATTCACATTTATAAAGAAAAGATTCAACCACTACATAGGATAAGTCAATCTTTGATGAAGAAACCTGGTTGTTGCCTCAAGGATGGGAGTTTATTAATGAATTCATATGTGTATGCATTAAGTGGAATTTTAATCATGTATTTGGAGCTAAGACAGGCTTAAGATATTTAACATGGGCCAGACATCTTCTCTATGATTTCTGTGTTCTGTACTTGTTTTGTATTTCAAATTTCATGATTCTTTCAAAAACTTTCTTGCAACTAATAGGTTTTAGAAAATTTGATTCAATATTCTTCAATTCAGAACGAAACAGATTAAAAAAAGTGTTATTTTGAAATAGGGATGTCTGAAAACTAGCTTAAAAATCAGACATCATCAAATATTTTAGACTTTGATGCTATTGCTTTGAGTCCGAGACTGACTCCAGTGCACTGGTAATCTGTATTGAAATATCTCCTGTTAAAATATCTTCCTTCCCTGAGGAAGGTCGTGGGTTCCATACCGATTGGCCTGAGTTATACCTTATATTGATGCTGTCATTTTTTTTCAGAATTTTATAGTTGACGAATTGATGCTGTCATCTGTATTTTTTTTTTTTTTTTTTTTGGCTGTTGTTTGAAAAGTGATTTGTTTGAGAAGTGTTTGTTGAAATGCCGAGTTCAAAAGTAACTTTTTGTTGGTATCAGTTGCTCTATCTATAATCTTGAAACACTTTTTATCTCAAATTTTTATTTCATGACTTTGTTACAGGTGCAATGTTGGTGAAAGGAAAATGTCGATGTATGTCTCGATGATGGTGAAGTGCTAACATGGCATGCGTATCATCTTTGCGATAGCAAAACTGTCAAAAGAACTCCGAAATGTTGCTAAGCATTTTGGGATACCTCTGAAGCCTTCATGCCTATCATCTTTCTTTTCTAAGATTTTGCTTACCGTGCATGTATTTAGTAAGAACTCAATAATACAAGAGTGAACTAAACTATGTACTCAGTTCGTTTGTGAGATTGATTATAAAAGAAATTAAATTGAGTTGGTTTTGTACATGTGAAATCATGCGTCGGTTCATATAAAATGAAAATAGTTGTGCTATATATCCAAGTGATCAAAATACCAGTGATCATATTCACATGATTCTTGTACCCAATATTTATATCCAACAGATCAGTGTACCAATTATTTATTTCATGACATGTGAAATTCCTTCTAGTGACATTGTGAGTTCCCAATCAACACAATCTTTTTCTCTACAAGGATGGTTTCTACTGGAGAAATTACACTATCTTAATGGCTATTTGCCAATCAGGATTCTCTCGAATGAGAATAGCTGGCATTAATTCAGTCTCTCTTTGGCAAGATTCAACTGCTGCTTGATTCGATATGGTACCACTTTGCATCTGTATGTTTGCTACTGGCAATAACACATGCAAGACGGTATGTGAGGTTTGATTTGAGTCTTGAATTATACCCGCATTGTTAGTAGGACTGAGCGCTGCCACATTATGATCTGTTGGTACAAATGCACATTCAGAAACAACACCATAACCTGGAGGCAGATATAAAAGTATAAAACTTGAGGCATCATTGATTCAATGTACACATAAAATCTCTAATAACCAAAGGACTAGATTCACAATCACAACAGCAATTACCTTTCAAACCCATACATGTAGAGTTACCAAGTAAAAAATCAAAGAAAAAAAATATATGAAGAGATCCAGAAAATGAGATACAATCATGGTCCCTGAAAACTTTAACCAAGGACCCAATCATATAAATTAAACATAAATGACACACTCTCAAAATCAAAGAATTTTAACCGTCTCAACTCTTATATGGAACTGTTTAACAAACTTATAATCCATATAACTCAAAAGAGACAATAGAATCCACTAAATTATAATTTAATTCTTGCATCAATAAGTACAAAATCAACTCCAAACAGTAGAATCCACTAAATCCGCTTTCAACATTGTGTCGAAAACGTCCATTGCAATGATATACATATATTCAAAATTTTAGAATATCAGTAGATTATCTCTGAGGTCTTTGAGTTCATTCTTAAAAATGAGGTCTTTGAGTTTATCCCTGCATTCAATAGGCAAACATATTAGAATAAAAGAACTTTAAAATGATATAACCATGCATAATTACTTTAGAAGCTGAACTATAATCATGTGTAAATTATTACCTTAGCTACTAGCTCAAAGATTGAATTGAGCCGAGGGGATTACAGTCTTCCACGTCTTCCTCAACAAAATCATTTTCATACTTTTCTTCTGTGGGATTGGATGAGTTACATGCTTTAGATGGCCTAAAGAATTGTAAAGAAGTTAAAAACCCTGAATTACGAGTTTGTGTTTTTATTATAAAGCATAATCAATGTAATCAAATTCAACTTACTCTGTTTTTAAAAAAGGACAGTTTCGAGCATCATGATTTTGTCCACGGCGTTTGCATCGATTGCACATTCGATTTCTAACTTTTAGATTCTCTCGCCCTGCTTTCATTCTCTTCCCTTTATTTCTTCCTTTTGTTTTTGCTTGATCAGGATCATGCACAGTTATAGGAGAAAGTTTCTTTCGCTTTTTACTCTCATCTTCAGAACGATCCTCAATAGATTTACCATCGTTGGATAATAGGCAATTTGCTTCATTGTATGCCTCACGAAGTCGTTTTCTAACCAAATTAAAGGTTACCTTGGACATTAGCCCGATATCAACCAACTTATTAGCCCAGTAGGATAACTCGCTATGATGAGATGAAAAATGCATGCTACTACCATCTTCCATCAAATTTCCTTCTTTGTCTACAACTATTCCTCTTTTAATATATTTAGTCCATCGTTGCAAAATATAAACTTCTGGTAATCTATTATAGTCATTTTGTTTTAGAACCGCCAAGATGTGTCGACAAGGAATGCCTGTAAACTCAAACATCAAACATGTACAACTTGCAATTTGTTTTGCATTAAAATATTTCACTAGTCTCTTGTCATCCTTATTTCCACATTTAGACACCTCATACCATCTCTCACTTGCTTCTTCTGCAATCATACAAACATTTAGCATCAAACTGTTGTGTATCTCATCTTGAAACTTATAAAAGACATATGTTGTGTAGACTTGAGACATTTGGTCTTCCATTGGCCATGGTGTCTTCAAAGTAGGTTTTTTCTCCAATGTCTTGTGGTCTGCTTGAATCTCATTCTCTCTTTGTCTTGCAAGAATCCTGTCATAAATAACGACAAACTCGTATAGGGTATTCCGTCTTGAAACATGCATCTTCATGAGAGCATTCATTCCTTCACTCCGCTGGGTGCTCGAGGCGCCAGCCCAAAAGTGGGTTCTTTGATAAGCTGGTACCCATTTCTCCCGAATAACCCACAATGAGTTCAACCAGTCATTATTAAGGTTATGTTTTTCAAGAAGGGCATTCCATATTGCCTCAAATTCTTCTGGACATACTGCATTCTAAATGTTAGTCTTAAATGGTGTCATAAACTCCTGATTATGTGCCCATGAACCCAACCTATCTGGAACTTTGTCCAATATGTGCCACATGCAAAGTCTATGACGAGTATGTGGGAACACGCTCGATAATGCCTTTCCTATTCCAAGATCTTGATCAGTAATCATTGCTGTAGGTGGTTTCCCATTGCCTTTAAGAACATTTGAAATACCCATTCAAAAGAATCAGAAGATTCATTTGGAATGAAAGCACATCCCATGAAGATAGACTGTGAATGGTGATTTAACCCAACAAATGCTGAAAATATCAAGCCATATTGATTCGTATTGTGAGTAGCATCAAACATTAGTACATCTCCAAAATGAGAGTAATTCAACCTTCCTATAGCATCAACCCAAAAGCACCACTTTAATTTACCGTCCTCAGTCGTATCAAATTCATAAAAAAAGAAGAATTTTTTTCTTGATGCCACTTGAAGTGGTCAATCAACATTTGTGCATCATGTCCTTTTAAAGATTGCCGAACATCTCTCTCCCATTTCTTATATCTCTTTCTGTGCATCCAATTCGATTGTAACCTCCATTTTCATGTTCGAGAAAAATCATGGCTTTGCTTGTAGATATGTTAGCTCCCTTGAATTGCTTCATTAATTGTTTCTTTGCCTTACTAACCTCACGATTTGCCTTCAACAAATGTAACCTAGATGGGGTAATCGCCCCATGGTTATGCTCTTCAATGAACTTTTTTACTATCCACATTTTACTTGTTCGATCTAGAGCCAACCGCATGATTGCTTTACAGTTTGTTCTTACCGAACCTGTTCTTTTAATCCCATTTGTTTTGCTTTGTGTCTGACCTTCCTTTGCACATACAAAACTTTCCCAATTAGCTCTCGATTGATCGAAAGCTTTGTCGAACTACTTCGAGTTTCAAAGCCTCCAACCTTCCCATATTCCTCATAAAAGTTTTCTGCGTCCCTTAGAGATTTAAATGCCATTCCCATAGTTGGTTTTTGAGAGTCATCAACTTGTGGAATCCATGTTGTTTGCGATGAACTATTGGTGTCTAAAACTTGAGACGTAGCATGCTGACTTTCCATGACACAATCTAGAAACGTTGTCATGAGGCAACATCAAACATAATCATGATACGTTATATTTAATAAGAGATACATGTGCTATGAATATTAGCTAAAACTTTATTAGATAAAATAAAGTAATAAATATGATCTGCTTGAATCTCATACCTGATTCAACTGCATTTGATGCCATCGCGGTCACATTGGCTTCGTAGACAAGACTATTTGCTGCATCGGCTTGTTGGGTCTCAAGAGCCTCCTGCAAATTAAAAAAAAAATTTATTGGTATTTAATTAAGAAAACTAATTCTTGATTGTTATTTGTTGTTACCGTGTGCATCTTTGAGACGTTGCTGGTGCCAAAGACTTTGTGGATGGAGGCGAACTTCTGGGGCTCGTGGGGGAGAAGCAAGGTGAAAAAGGGGCGCCTGAACAGCTACGGAGACGCGACAGAGAAAATGCGTGAAGCGGGTGCTTGATCGAGCGGCGTAGACCTTCGTCTCAATCACGAGACGATCTACAAAGACAAGAAGACTTAAGATAAATTGTTTTAAATGAGATAAAAACAACAATGACATTTATATAACATATAGTGCATCCTGCAAATCAAAAAATAATATTAGTAATAATAAATTGACAAGAATTCGGTTGTTTTGTTTTTAAGAAAAAAACAGACTGGACTTCTCCTTCTTCAAATTTATTTTACTTTTGGACTCGGCATTTCAACAAACACTTCTCAAACACCACATACTGCATCAATAATTTTTCAGCTACAAAATCCTAAAATTATGAAAATACAGATTGTACATGACAAATATAGCACTTCAATCGCTAAGAAAACTTGAATCAAAACAAAAAATAAAGTTATCAAACAACACCAAAACAAAAAATACATCTGTAAGAACTATAGAAATTGAAGCTGTATTATTTGTCGGGTGTTTTTTGAGAAGTAAAAAATTGAAGCAATTCAGTTGTATTTTCTATGGATTCAGCATATCGGAAATCACTTTTCAAACAACAGCCAAAAAAAAAAATGACAGCATCAATATAAGTATAACTCAGGCCAATCGGTATGGAACCCACGACCTTCCTCAGGGAAGGAAGATATTTTAACAGGAGATATTTCAATACAGATTACCAGTGCACTGGATTCAGTCTCGGACTCAAAGCAATAGCATCAAAGTCTAAAATATTTGATGATGTCTGATTTTTAAGCTAGTTTTCAGACATCCCTATTTCAAAATAACACTTTTTTTAATCTGTTTCGTTCTGAATTGAAGAATATTGAATCAAATTTTCTAAAACCTATTAGTTGCAAGAAAGTTTTTGAAAGAATCATGAAATTTGAAATACAAAATAAGTACAGAACACAGAAATTATAGAGAAGATGTCTGGCCCATGTTATTTATCTTAAGCCTGTCTTAGCTCCAAATACATGATTAAAATTCCACTTAATGCATACACATATGAATTCATTAATAAACTCCCATCCTTGAGGCAACAACCAGGTTTCTTCATCAAAGATTGACTTATCCTATGTAGTGGTTGAATCTTTTCTTTATAAATGTGAATATAAATAGAAAGCATGTGGATGGATAACACAGCAACATGCCCTACGTATGAATGTAAGCAAGGTTTCAAATTGGCCTAGTAATTGACTAGTTAGCATGACAATTTGCAGAGAAATTACTCCGCACAACCGGCTCAAATTGGAAGTTAACTCAATTTGTGGGGACCGGTCTATAATTAGCCCTTATATTGATGTTACATTGAGTTAATTCTGATCTGATAGATCCAACGGCCACGATGAGAGTTCTCAAATAACTATTTGAGAACGGTTCTTAGGGGATCATTTCCCTATATATATATATATATATATATATATATATATATATATATATATCACACATCCACTTTGCTTGCATCAAGCAGCTTTTCTATAAGTCAAAATTCTCGATTAATGAAATAATTTTGATTTATTAGGTGACTGTAAGAGTGTATTATTCAATTCTTTGATATGCCTTTTGCACAAATTCCTTAACCCATGTTGTTTCATTTGATGTTTAGTCATGTCAAAAAAAAAAAAAACACAGTTGTCGTGGAAATAGAAATAGTAGTATAGACAATAGAAATGGTAGTATAGACAAAATTTTCACTGGTTTTTCTCCAATATCTCATTTTTAAACTTGGATGCAAATACAAATATCACTTAAATGCAAATGCAAATATAAAACAAGCTAGTTGGTTAACTAGGATAATAATGTGATAATGACTAGCTCGGCTCATACCTTTCATGATCTAACATCACAAATTTATGATGTTTAAGTCATGAAAAAATAGTTTCAGAACAGGCTAGCTAGGCAGGTCGATCAATTTACGACCCAAACTTGCATACACTACTCCAATCTTGCAAACGACGTGTCAAGTTTGGATAAGGTCACGAATTGTCAAACCTAATCACACTTGAAGTTGAAATCCTAGCTGCAAGAAAATAAACAGCTCCTATATAGTGCTACTTGCAACTGTGGTTATTTATTTATTTGAACAAAGGCAGCTTTATTTGATCCCCAAAAAATCTACTGCTAGTTCACGACAGAAGAGGAGAGAAACATAAAAGGCCATTGCAACAGAGCCATGGATATTGGCATACAACAAGCTGATTAAGCCGCACATTAGATTAGTACACTCTTAAATTTGATTATAGCACACATATATATTCTCAGAAATATCTTTATTATCACACTTTTTAAAAATTTTAACTAATTCCAAAATCACCCCTTTGTACAAAGTATTTAAACAAAGATGGGATCAAGACCAGCTTGATAAACTTTCCTTCTCTGTTGTAAAAAATATATATCTTAGAGAAAGGAAACAACATGATACATACAATTTTTTACAAAAAAAAAAAAAAAAACACAATGCAATCAGAAAGTTGACAGCAAAGTGTGCCCATATACATCCTTGAGAAATGCCGAATCTGTACAAATGTCTCTCTTCGCCAAATAAATAAATAAATAAATACACAAAACCAAATCAATCCAATTTTTGAGTTACAGATTCAGGGTTCAGGAGAATTTTAAAGGCTAGTAGGCTATTTCTCTGCTGCTTTCCCGCCGACGAACAGCTGTGTATCTTCAGCGAAGTCGCAGACAATGGCACGCGAGGAGAGAGGATGACTCAAGCAGATGTTTCCCTCTTGGCCTCCCTCAGACTAGTCCCCTGTCAGCGCAACCTCTCGCCTCCAGACTCCCCCAACCTCTCGCCCCCCAATCATCTTCACTCCACCTTCTCAGTGTTGACTGCTTGTATTCCTGTGTTTTGATTGGGCTTGACTGTAATCTCGCCACTACTGAGCTCTGTGAGCTTCTTCATCCCCACTCTCCTCTTCGCCCACAAGGTGTTTGTTGAAATCCCTCTTGAAATTCCTCCTCTTAATGGCTGCTGTGATGACCGCCGTCACCATTCTGCTCATACCACCAGAGACCGAACAATTTTTTTTTTTTTTTTTAAAGTTTGGATAGAAGTGGCTAATAAGAATGATTATTTTGTTGAGGAAAAGGGATTTTTGAGTGTCTGTATTAATGAATAAGTATGTTAATCAATGAGTGTATTAATCAATGAGCTTGTACATTAATCAATATGAATATGAAAGCAAAATTTATAATTTTATGCTAATTAAAATATTTTTTAATCTTTTAATGAAGAGCTATAATAGTCTATTGAATTGTTTCAATTTTTTTTTTGTGGGCCTTAATCAGTTCTATGCGCGCCAATATCCATGCCTCTGCAACAGCTATAGCATATAAATGAAAAGGAACGGAAGTAGAACTACTGAGAAAGGAGTAACCTTGGCAACACTACATTTGTAGTTCATCCACTTTCAACTACAAATGCTCCATTACTTCCCGCCAAAGTCCGGGTACAAGAACCTCTCGCAGAGTTGCTCCAGCCTACAATGAAAGCGGCCAAGAATGCACAAAACAAACAATCGATTACCTCCAATTGGATTCAAAGAGAAAATACGGTATTTCAAAATGAACACAGAAGCCTAAATAAAAGCACCTCTCACACAAACCTGAGGGGCCAGAGGGAACAACAGACAGTTAGCAGTACTAGTGCTCGAGGTCTTGCTTCCCTGACGACTGTCACCCAAGCTCTTATCAACCTTCTTCACCATTCAAATCCTTTTCCGGCAATACATTACAGCATGGTCAGTTTATTTAAATACATAGATAACATACTCTGGTTTAAAGAAGGTGACAAAAACATCTCTAGCTGGAAATACACAGAATGGTGAAATTGGGCAAAAAGACCTGGACTGCGCTTTCATTCCCCCCAGCCTTGGCAGCAAGGACCTTCTTGGGCAGCTTCTCCAAGGATGTTGTTTTTAGTAGGAAAAGCATTGCAGCTCTCTCCTGTAGTGTTCCACCGCGCTTCAATCGGCCTGACTGTAGCTCTGCTGTCAACCTTTCCATCCCAAGATCCTACAAACAAGAAGCGCCATTAAGATATACAAGAAAGACTAACACCAGCATTAATTAAGCATTTGCCAGCAAAAAGACAAATCAAAAACTAAACAGGCAGCTATTGTCTCTCCTCTCTAAACAAAATATAAAGAAAAAGAGTAGCAAATTTGTGCAGCTACAAAATTATTGTCTGAATGAGTGCTGGCATGGCATGGATACAGTGAAAAGAATCGGTTTAGCTAAGAAGAGCCCATGCATATATTAGTTTTCACTTTTTTTTTTTTAAACGAGGCAGATAGCCATAGAAGTTCAGATTAATAATTCTCTTTCATGGAGAAGGCAGTTGCATTCCAAAGTGGAAAGAAAAGGTTAAGTGTTATCTTTCGACTCCGAGATGGTAAAGATAATGGGATAAGTCTGGATGAAATATAACAGCTACCATGCTAGCAGAAGAAAATCTAAAATATATCATTGCCAAACCCGAATGAAATGCTTCTGTCAAGTAACAACTTCGGAAGACATAAACCAATACAAGGCTGAGTCCCTAGCAATCCTCCATGAACAATGAGACCTGCATCGGCCCAGGTGCGTCTGCGTACTCCAACATCTCTATTCCCAGATTTGGGTGGATACCTTAATTTGATGGTTAAGAGTGTCTGCGTTGATACATAGAGAGCCTTCCCCTTTAAAATAAAAGTCTTGGTTGACAAATCAGATCCAGATATTTCCACTACAAAAATTATAAATATTACTAAAAAATCCAAAATTTCTAGTCCTATCATTTCTTGAGCACCATATACAGGTCAGCACCATATAGAGGCCTCTGGGACTAGATTAGCTCAGTAAAGAACAATCACAGTGACCCAGACTCGGCCCTGGTTCACTCCAGGGTCTGAGTTTTGAACACAGATACAGCATACTCTAGAATGTTTTCAGGTTGGGAAGAGGATCACAGGCCAGATTAAGAGTCCTAACACTGATTTGCACTCGAATAACTTGCGTCTCTCTGTAACCCACGAGATCAAACAGACAATCAAGGGAAATATATATAGCTAAACAGCCAGACTTAATCCTGCGATGCACAAAATCTAGAGAATAAAATGAACTATCCTTTAGCCTACCAGGGTCAAATACGAGATCTTCCCCCTTTGTTCTAAAATCAACTACGCATAAATCATTTTTTAAGGCTCATTAGAGATGGATGTTCGTGCTTGAGAGACTCTGTGAAAGAACTATGATATTATCAAGTCTACAAGATCAGCCAGAAAGTCCATGAGATGGGTGAGGGTACATCCACGAGGTGCCACAGGACTGGCGTCCTTGGCAGAATCGTTCTATTGTTTCCTTATTTCACAAACATAAAATAAAATAAAATCTAATCTTAGCTCCCTCTGCAGTGCCATTAAACTTTTGTATGTGTTAGGGCTGCATTATATGTGCCATCATGCAGATGAATTATGATACAACTGAACAATAATCTAGACAAAGCATCTAACCATTTAGTTTTCAGAAACATCTTGCTGAAAAATGCAGGGGAAAAAGGTAAAATCACTTCTCAGAGAAGCATTACTCTCCATCACAGCTGTTAGGTCTAGTTCTGACTCAAATAATTCCTTCAATCATCGGCAGGCCTTTTCAAATGCTTTGTCAGGTGTTCACATATGTGTGTAGAGTGAACTTATGCCAAGAGCTGATGCCAAACAACAGCCTAGGAGGGCAATTATGCAGAAAACTATAATCCCGTCTCACAATCCTAGCTCTCTGAGCACAAGGTTCAACATTGTGACAGGTCCGAATTTGTAACCCACAGTGAGAACCCAATAGAGGAGAGATCTAGGAGTGACAGTACAAGAATGTTCTGTTGATAAATAGTATTAGAACTAAAAATAATACTAATTGTATTAGGAGGATGTTCCTTGTTATCCAATTGTATGCCTACGTGTGTGAGGTATATGTACCTCAGCCGACATCTGAAAGACTCTCAGCTGTCCCTGTGACCCTGGTCATAGTCTAAAAAATTTCAGATATTCTCAGTCTAAAATTAGCACTGCGATCATGGTAACGGTTCTCACAAAACATTGCGACCATGGTAGCAGTCCTCACAAAACATACTGCGACCATGATAGCACTCCTCACAAAAACACTTCGATTATGGTAACATTGTGACCAGGATCTGTGGCTGAGATTCAACCACTTAGCCGCTAGCTGAGAGACTCTCTCAGCTGGCGGCTAAGGTACATGTGTGTGTATGTGTGTGTAGAGAGAGAGATATAGACTTGTGTCATTCCGAAAGGATTCGAGGCCGAATCTTTCCCACTGAAATACAACCCTACAACATTTGAATGCAAAATCCACTCCATTGAAGTTGATCTACATTATTTCAAGCAACTAAAAACCAAAATTCATGTATTTTGAATAATTTTTGCCCATCCATCAAGTAGGCGCAAAATGGACGGCCGAAATGGTGAGTTGGTTAATTTAACAATGTAGAATATTTGAACTCTAGCAAAAATTGGTGTAAGGGTTTTTAAGTATTTAGATCATGATGAAATGATCAGATCGAGAATTTGCATGTCTAAAGACGTAGATCTAAGCAATATGCTAATTTCAGTCCATTTTGCACCTACTTGATAGATGGGCAAAAAGTATTCATAATATATGATTTTTTTTATTTTTAGTTACTTGAAATAATATAGATCAACTTCAACGGAATGGATCTCGCATTCGAATGTCGTAGGGTCGTATTTAAGTGGGAAGGATTCAACCTCGAATCCTTCCAGAATGACACAAGTCATCCTCTGTGTGTGTGTGTGTAGAGAGAGAGAAAGATAGACTTGTGAGACTTGTGTCATTCTGGAAAGATTCAAGGCTGAACCCACTCAAATACAACCTTACGACCTCCGAATGCAAGATCCACATGAATTTGATCTATATTATTTCAAGTAACTAAAAATCAAAAACATGTATTTTGAATACTTGTTTCCCATCCATCAAGTAGCCGCAAAATGGACGGCCGAAATATTGAGTTGGTTAGTTTAACGGCGTAGAATATATGAAATCTAACAAAAATTGTTGTGAGGGGTTTTAATTGTTTAGATCATGATGAAATTGTCGGATCGAGAATTTGTATGTCTAAAGACGTAGATCTAAGCAATATGTTATTTTCGGCCGTTCACGCCTACTTGATGGATGGGCAAAAAGTTTTCAAAATACATAATTTTTTTATTTTTAGTCACTTGAAACAATGTAGATCAACTTCAATGGAATAGACCTTGCATCCAGGTGTGGTAGGGTTGTTTTTGATGGGAAGGATTCGGCCTCGAATCCTTTCAGAATGACACAAGTATATATCTCTTTATATATATATATATATATATATATATATATATATATATATATATAGAGACACACACACACACACACATACATATATATATGGGCACTACGCTTATCCTTAATATACACAAGTCAATTTCTTAAACTGTTTTATATAGTTAAAAATTTTATGATGGCAATAATGCATGCCTCAATTTACCATTGCATTAGTTCTTAAGATTTTGGGATGATGAAGGTTTTGTTGTTCTTATTGTTGTTGTGTTGTTGTGTTGTTGAAAAGGAAGGTGCACACAACATCAATATAATATACATAGAGAGATGGACTTTTATCATGCCGGAAGGATTCGAGGCTGAATCCTTCCCACTCAAATACAACCTTACAACATCCGAATACAAGATCCATTTCATTGAAGTTGATCTACATTATTTCAAGTAATAAAAAAAAAATCAAAAATCATGTATTTTGAATACTTATTGTCCGTCTATTAAATAGGCACAAAATAGACAGCAAAAAATAGCATATTGCTTAGTTCTACATGTTTAGACATACAAATTCTCGATCCAACCATTTCATTATGATCTAAACAATCAAAACCCCTCACACACCAATTTTTGTTAAATTTCAAATATTCTACATTGTTAAACACCAACTCACTATTTCGGCTGTCCATTTTGCACCTACTTGATGGATGGGCAAAAGGTATTCAAAATACATGATTGTTATTTTTAGTTGTTTAAATAATGTAGATCAACTTCAACGGAGTGGATCTTGCATTCGGATATCATATGTTGTATATGAGTGGGAAGGATTCGGCCTCGAATCCTTCCAGAATGACACAAGTCTATACATGTGTAGAGAGAGACTTGTGTCCTTCCAAAAGGATTTGAGCCTGAATCCTTCCAACTCAAATACCAATATCCGACATTCGAATACAAGATCCATTCCATTGAAGTTTATCTATATTATTTCAAGTATGTATAAACCAAAAATTAAGTGTTTTAAATACTTTTTGCCCATACATCAAGTAAGAGAAAAACGGACAGCCTAAATAGTGAGTTGGTTAGTTTAACGGTGTGGAATATTTAAAACCTAACAAAAAATTAGTTTGTATGGCTTTTAAATTTTTAGATCATAATCAAATGGCCAAATCGAGAATTCGTATGTCTAAAGATATAGATCTAACCAACTCACTACTTTCGACTGTTCATTTTGTGTCGCTTAATGGAAGGGCAAAAAGTATTTAAAACACTTGATATTTGGTTTATGGATACTTGAAATAATATAGATCAACGTCGACGGAGTGGATTTAGTATTTGAATGTCGGAGGGTTGTATTTGAGTTGGAAGGACTCGGGCTCAAATCCTTTTGAAAGGACACGAGCCTATCTCAATGTGTGTATTTTGGAGACCGTCCAGGTATCCGGGGCCCCACAACGTGGACAACGAATGCGGGCCTCCGACAGATCCCGCGCATGCAAGGTGCCTCTCCACACGGACCAGTTAAACCTTTCTCCAATTGGAGCGGCGCGTAAATGTCACCCGCTATGCGCCTCGAACCAGCGACCACAAGGGAGCAAATCTTGTAACTTACAGTGAGGCTACGCGGCGGGGACGTGTGTGTATATATGTATGTATATGTATGTGTGTGTGTGTATATATATGTGTGTGTGTGGAGATAGACTTGTGTCCTTCCAAAAGGATTTGAGCCCGAATCCTTCCAACTCAAATACAACCCTCCGAGCTCCACTCCGTTGAAGTTGATCTATATTATTTTGAGTATCTATAAACCAAAAATTAATTGTTTTGAGTACTTTTTGTCCATCCATCAAGCGACGCCAAATGGACGGCCAAAAGTAGTGAGTTGGTTAGATCTATGTCTTTAGACAAACAAATTCTCGATCTGGCTATTTAATTATGATTTAAACATTTAAAAAACCCTACAAACTAATTTTTATCAGGTTTCAAATGTTCCACGCTGTTAAACTAACCAATTCACTATTTAGACCTTCCGTTTTTTTCCTACTTAATGCATGGGAAAAAATATTCAAAAACACTTGATTTTTTATTTATAGATACTAGAAATAATATAAATCAACTTCAACGGAGTGAATCTTGTATTCGAATGTCGAATGTTGGTATTTGAGTGGGAAGGATTCAGCCTCAAATCCTTTTGAAAGTACCAAGTCTATCTCTATATATATGTATGTGTATATATGTATGTGTGTATATGTGTGTGTATATATATGTATATATATATATATATATTATCTCCTGGGCACTGCGCTTATCGTTAATATACACAAGTCAATTTCTTAAACTGTTTTAACATAGTTAAAAAAATTATGATAACAATACTGCATGCCTCAATTTACCATTGCATTAGTTCTTAAGATTATGGGATGATCAAGGTTTTGTCGTTCTTACTGTTATTGTTGTTGAAAAGGAAGGTTAACACAACATCAATAACAATAATATGCAAACTAAAAGTAGTGAATCATGGCCCAATGATGTTCCCCAATGATGTTCTATATATGTCCAAATGCACATTGAAATCAACTAGCACGTTCAGAAACTCAGGCATCATAGAAATTTACCGCATCCGAACAGAAAAAATAATTTACTTATAAAAAAGAATTTTTACAAAATGATTGTTAAAAGACAATAAGTTACTTGACCTAATAAGTTAACTGGATTTATGGCATGCTTATGCATATGGAACTAAAATGAACCCATATTATTTAGTAGATGTCATCTATGAGGCACGGACACGGCCAGACCCAGGCCGTGTCCGTGTCGGGCACATGTCGGGCACGGAAACGTGCCCGACACAGCCCCGATACTTGTCGAACACGGTTCGCCCGTGTCCGACACGGACCGGCCCGTGTCCGGGCAGCGGACCAGGTTTAACCCGGTCTAGACATGCATCGGACACGTAATGGGTCGGGTCGGGTAAAAAAAACCGCTTCATTTATTATATAACCCCTCCATCTCTCTTTATCTTTCTGTTTCTCTCTCGCTCTCTATCTCGGATCTCTCTTTCTCTCGCGTCGGTTGCGGAGACGACAACGACGACGGAGACGCACAGGTAAGCTTTGATTTTGATTTTAATTTTAGGTTTTTAGAGTTTTCAATTTGGGATTTTCTTTCAATTTGATTTTTTTACAGACCTGATCTCTGATCTCACTTCGATATTCTCTGTTCTACGATCTCCGATCTTCTCTGATTCTCAGGTAAATTTCACCGCTCATCTCTCTCAGATCTCTCTCTGTCTGTCTCCCCTCTGTCTCCTCTCTCCTCAGTCTCTCACTTTCTCAGTCTCTCTCTGTATCTCTCTCGGTCTCTTGCAGTCTCTCTCTCAGTCTCTCTTTGTATCTCTCTCTCTCTCGGCCTCTCTCAGTCTCTCCCTCTCAGTCTCTCTCTGTGGGTGTATCTCTCTGTTAGTCTCTCACTCTCTCTGTCTCTCTCTCCCCCCCTTTACGTATCTCTTTCTCTGTCTCTCTCTGTCTCTCAATCTCTCACACTCTCTGCATCTCTCTCTCGGTCTGAGATAGAGGAGAGACTGAGAGAGAGAGAGAGGCAAAGAAAGACAGAGAGATTGAGAGGCAGATAGAGATTGAGAGAGAAAGACTGAGAGAGATACAAAAAGAGTGAGGCAAAAAGAGTGAGAGACTGAGAGAGAGAGAGAGAGAGAGAGTGAGAGGCAAAGAGAGACTGAGAGACAGAGAGGAAGAGAGAGACTGAGAGAGAGAGATACAGAGAGAGTAAGAGACTGATAGTGAGAGACTGAGAGAGAGTGAGAGGCTGAGAGAGAGTGAGAGGCAATATAAATTGTTGTGTGTTGTTGAGTTTAATTTATGCAATTGAATTTAATTTATTGTTATATTGTTGTGTGTTGTTGTGTATCGAAATTAGATAAAGCAATATGAATTGCATGATTGATGTAGGATAATGTTGAAATTTGAGTTTAATTGAATTAGGATTTTGATTTTATTATGTGTTGTTGTGTTTAGAAATTAGAGCAATATGACTTCAATAGAAGGTTCTTCAAGTGTTCCGGTAGATGATTATGCACCTCTTGAAAGTTTGTAACTAAATTGGAAAAAAAATGGAAGGGGGGAGGAAATTGAAAGTGAAAATGTAATTATTACCTTGAATCATTCAATGAATCTTATTCTAGATTCAGGGCCTATCTCACGTAGAGGGGTTGATAGAGCCCATCAGAGTCACATGGAAGCTAAAAGAGGTCTTTATTTGTAGTGATGGTGGGCGGATGCGCAAAGAAGACCTCTCATTAATTTCATGACAGTCACCGAAAGTGGCTCGATGTTCTTGAACTCCGTAAATGCTGCGAGAGAAGTGAAAAACTGACACTATATTGCGAAGAAGCTTGAAGATTGCATTAAAAAAGTTGGTCCTCAAAATGTCATCCAAGTCATAACTGATAACATTTATGCATGTAAGGCCGCTGGTGCTATTTTGAAGAGCAAGTTTCTTCACATCTTTTGGACTCCTTGTGTAGTGCACATTCTGAATCTTGCACTTAAGAATATTTTTGCGGCTAAAAATACAGAGGCAAATGTTCTAGTTTATGCCCAATGTAGTTAGATCACGGAGGTCTCGAATGATGCCTTGATTATGAAGAATTTTATCATGAACCATTCCATGAGGCTTGCCATGTTCAATGACTATTCCAAGATGAAACTTCTTGCGGTGGCGGATACTAGATTTGCTTCTTGGATTATCATGTTGAAGAGATTTAAAGTCATCAAAAGAAACCTCCCAAATTTGGTCCTTAGTGATCGATGGAACATGTATAGGGTGATGATGTGGGACAGCACAATTTGCTAAAGAGAAAGTCCTAAATGATTTGTGGTGGGACAAGATAAACTACATCATTGCCTTCACTGAGCCAATTTATGACATGATAAGGATCATCGATACCGACAAGCCAATTCTTCATTTGGTGTATGACATGTGGGACACAACAATCGAGAAGGTTAAAAGTGTTATTTATCGGCACGAAGAGAAAAGGGAAAATGAGCAATTGCTTTTTTATGATGTTGTGCATCAAATCTTGGAGGATTCGATGGAACAAAAGTAACACGCCACTTCAATGTTTCGCACACTCTTTGAATCCAAGGTAATATCTAAGTTAATGAATTATTTCATTGACTTTAATGTGGTTATTCTTTAATGTGGTTATTTTATGTTAATAGGTATTATCATGATGTTTGGCTTAATGAGAATATAAGTCGCAAGCTCCCCATCAAGATGAAGAGATCTCTTCCAAAAGAAGCAAGTATTTGAAAAGATACTATCCCAACCCTGAAGAAAGACGGGCGGTGAGCATGGAATATGCTAGATTTTCGAGCACTTTAGGTGCTTTTGCCGATCCAGATTCTCTTCGTGATAGAGGATTTGTGGATCCGAAGTGTTTGTGGATTCTTTATGGTTCATCAACTCCTAATCTACAAGCGTTGGCCTTAAAGCTTCTAGGCCAAACATGTTCCTCCTCTTGTTGTTAAAGGAATTGGAGTACAACTCCTTTATTCACTCCTTAAAGAGGAACAAATTAACCCCGACACGGATGGAAGATCTAGTGTGTGTGTGTGTGTGTGCATAACAATCTTCGTTTGCTTTCTCGAGATTCAGAAGAATATAATGAAGAGGAAACAAAGATGTAGGATATTGGCGGCAATGGCTTTGACTCATTTCAGGATGCTGGTGTTCTAAATTTCGCTACTCTTTCTCTTGATGAATCCATGATGGAGTTCGTGTTGTTTGCGGATGATGGAGAAGGAGATAATGAGGAAGTCATTAGACTAACTTCGACTTCATCTTGAGACATGACTGCAGTTGTAATTTTATTTTGAACTTGTGATGTTAAGTGGTTGTAATACTGTTATAAACTTGTGATATTTTATAGTTTGTGCACGTGTTGATTGGTATTTTAGTTAGTTTGTTGATCACTTGGTTTAGATTTTATAAATTTATTTATATATAATAATAATAAAATATTCCTTATCGTGTCCCTGTATCCTGTTTTTTTTTATTTTTGTTGTGTCACGTGTCTGTGTCCGTGTCGCAAAATCTGTGTCTGTGTCGTGTCCGACACCTGTGTCTGTGTCCGTGCTTCATAGGATGTCATTGTGTGAAAGGCACGACTAAAATGGTGATAAGTGTAATTATTGCAAAGTTAACTTCATAATTCACATATGCAAAAAAACATGAATACATTGATAAAATAGGGTTTGAGCTTATATAACAATTACACATTTCACCTTGCCTTCTTGAGTATTTCTATATATAACCTTGTATTTTTGAGTTATTTTGCTAGTCATACTCTTTTGTCAACCAATAGTTAATAAGAAATGAATTAGTAATTAACTTTGACAAGTTAAATCATAGCTAAGACAAGTTAATAATGTAAACATAAAACTAGACTCAATTATAGATTTTAGACGAACCCCTTAAATTATCAGAATTAGTATTAAGTTTAATAAACTAACACCAGCTAGATTCTTGTTGAAACAACACTTGTGGGTGTTATTGGTTTGAAATTTCGTATTTGGACTGGACTGGTACTTGGACAAGCCCTTGGACTTTTTAGTTGGATTTACTAGGACTCGAATTAGACCTTGGACTATTTAATTGGATTTAGTAGGACTAAGACTAATACTTGACTTTTTAGTAGGATTTACTAGAACTTGAACTAGGACTTTTAGTTGAACGATTAAAAGTATAACCAGGACAATTTAATAGGAGTTTTTATAATATGATATATTATTCATTATTTGATCGTATTAAATGCTAATGTAACACTAATTAACTATTTTTATTGAAATAACATCACTACTTGTTTGTAATAAACAATAAAGTAACTATTATTGGTCATTAGTTATTATTAGATATTACTGATATATTATATATTCCTATAATTAAATACTAAAATAAGAAATTATACAATAGTAAAAAATAAATAAATATTCAACACAAAAGCAAATTTTAATTACAAATAATGAATATTCACAATTACTATTGTTGACATAACACTATTTATTATTTTATCTCACAAATATTCTAAATAGGCTGAAATTGAGTTAATATTGTTGCTAACATTTTTCACTAATTAATTAGATTTATCACAAAATTAATATAAACATTTTTATAATGAATAACAAAATAATCAATCAATATTACTTAATCATGTGCAATTATTAACTAGTTGTATTTGTTAGTAAACATTAATTTTATTATTATTAATTATATTTAAATTAATAATTAAAATATTATTATCAATAGCTATTATTAATTACAGTAATAATTAGGGTATGATTAATTGGAAGGGAGAGTGAATATGGAAATCCGAGTCCAAATGAAAAGACAAGTTTTCACATGGACTTTTGATAATTGGGTTGCTTCAAATGTATATACTTGGATTAAAAAATAAGATTTCAAAAGTCAAATCCAAATCTCAATCCTAGTAACCAATAACACCAGATTTTGAAATCCAAATACTAGTCCTGAACAAATAACACTAAATTTCAAAATCCAAATCCCAGTTCTAAATCAAAAACACTAGATTTCAAAATCCAAATTTTAGTCCCAAACCAATAACACTAAACTTTGAAATCCTAGAAATTGTCCGAATCCAATTCGAGAATCCCGAACCAACACCTTAGACAATACACTCGTGGATTGTTTTTTTAAAGTTGCAAAACGAGTGAACCATATTTTAGTTCCTTAAAAAATTATCAGTTATACATTTTTCATGGGATTCTAGTTGAGAAAAGGGCATATTGAAGAAAAACTCCTAAAACAAGAGGTCATGAGGAGAAATACACTTAAGGGAAGGTGAAATGTATTATCATTTCTCAAAATCATAAGGATACATATGCTAAAAGCCTATAATTTTTTTAAGCAAACAGGATGCATATGAAAACTGATGATGATTAACTCATGTAGTTATAATACAAATGATCTTGTGTTATTTAAGTTTCAGATATTCAATCAAGATCTTAATTGATATTTAGCTTCAACAAAAAATTCAAAGTCAAGTGTTGAAACTAGCAAGTGTTGATTCACAAGCTCATGCTTAAAGATCGCATCAAGTACTCAAGGAGGAGTCCAGCTCGATGGAATCAAGTTTGGATCAAATCAACATTAAGAAAAATATTTATTCAAGAAGAAGACTTGGGTCAAGAGTTTGTAAGTTTAGAATTTATGCAAAGAATATATTAGTTTTGATTGCTCAAGCTTATACACACAAAAGTTTTAGTTTTCAGTTTAATTCGTTTTTGGTTTTATGAATAGATTTCATGAAAAATAAGTTTTTATGTTTTATATGTGCATTGGATTTGATCCATAAACAATGTACTTCAAATGAGTTTAACAAACTTGTTTTTATATTTATACTAAGGTGTGGAAAAACTAGATTTCTATTTAAAATTTTAGTTTTCAGAAAATACGGTTTTGTTTCAAGATTGAATTTCTATATCTAAAAAACAAGTTCACTAGTTTGTAATGTGTGTTGATTTTTTATCACACATATTGGTGCTAATGTATTTACAAGAACTTATTTTTGTAGAATTTATTTAGATTTATTGGTATTTAAATTGGATTTAAAAAGATATTTAAAATGTTTCAAAATGTTGTTTTGGGGCTATTGTTGGTCGACCGCACGGTTGACTGTTCGCAGAGCAAATTTGTTCTGTCGACCACATGGTCGACTGACGTGCACAGACGTGCACAAGCCAATGTGAGCTAGAGCTCGATCGACCGACAAGTTGACCGCAGTAGAGATCAGTCGATCGACCAATCGATCAACTATGTCTGCAGAGCTCTCGAGTTTTCCCGGTCGACTGGTCGGTTGACCTTTCTGCTTAGTCTGCTTGACACCCTTGTAACGTTTTGGCTATATCTTTTTATACTGATATTCAATCGATGTGATTTAAATTGCACTTCAAAGATAACTTCAAGGGCCACATTTCTTATTCAGTGATTTTTTTATGATTCAAATGTTAATATCAAATATTGGCTTGAAATCAGTTCATGTTCTGAAAACAATTTACATTTTTATGGTTTGACACCTTTCAGTAGTAGTTTGATCATAACTTCTTACTCCGATTTCAGATCGATTTGATTCAAGTTTCATTGGAAATATAAGTTAAACATCTACAAATTCTTCCTATATACTTATTACCAAATTTGATCATTTTAGACCTCAACCAGGAGCTTCAAGTTGACACATTATGCAACTGGTTCTCTGGGCGATTGACCGCCCGGCTCCAACGGCTAGAATTCCAACGACTAGAAGTAGTCATTGGACGGTCAGGCCATTTCTGGCCTTGTTTGAGCCTAACAGCTAGTTTCTTGGGGTTATATATATGAGATTTTTTGGTGAGTTTTTGACAAGAATTTCAAGAGCCTATTTTCTCATCTTCAACAGAGTTTTCTCAACAAGTTTTAGAGTTTGAGTTACATATCAAAAGAGAGTTTTCAAATGTGCTTCTCCTAAGTTTTCAAAAAGATTTTTCTTGAGTTTTTCACTTCCAAATCTATCTAGTTTTCTCACACAAGCTCGAGCCTTTCATTGCTAAATCTATCCTATAGGCTCCTTGTTACTGAGAAGTGTTTGTTTGTGATCAAGAGAGTTGATCACCAAGTATTCTACCTTGTATTTGAGAAGTTAAAGGTTACGGCCTCGGCGAGCTTGTAGGTTCGTGTGTGCCAGGTCCGAAAGTTCTTGAGGGAACTTGTAGGTGTTGCGGCAGGCTTCGGCGAGCTTGTGAGTTCGTGTGTGCCAGGTCCAAGAGTTCTTGAGGGAACTTATAGGTGTTACGGCACCGAGTGATCTTGTGGGATCAATTCTAGTGGAAATCCTTCGTTGTGGTGAACAGTGTTGTCAAGGCACAAAGCGCACTACGAGACGCAAAGTGCCTAATGTGTGTGAGGCGCAAAGTGCAAGCGACGCACAGTGCCTCACTTCAGTGAGGCGTAACTTTTATTTCATTTTTGTTAATTTGAAAGATTATGAAATCAAAAATAAAATCACAAAATACACAACAAATAACAAGTTGCCAATTAAGTACATTAATAAAAAAAGAGAAATGTGCATACTAACAGCAACAAAAGGCAGTAAAAGATTATCATCTTGAGCGAGGAGAAACAACGGTTCAACTAGTAGCAACACTAAAGAAGCAACACCAACAACAATGAGAGAGAAGATGGGGAAATGGGGAGGAGCAGAAAAGGAAACCTAGTTCATACTGAGTGTGCACCTAAATGTGCTTCGGGCGCGCCTTGCGCTTCACGTGAGGCGCAAACGAGGTGCGCGCTTCGTTGCGCCTCGCATGGGTTGCGGGGCGCACACATGCGCCTCGCTTCGCCTCGCGCCTCAAGCGCGCGCCTCACTGCGCCTTAAACAACACTAGCGGTGAAAGCAGGAACGTAGAGCAAGTGACTCGAACATTGAAACAATTCTCCCGTGTTTGCGGTTGCTTCTCTCTACTCACTTGTGTTTATATATCTTGCATAGCTCTTATTGCTCATTTATATATATGTTTGATATTGTTTGTGTGCTTACACTTGTATTGAGCCAAAAGAGCTATTGAAGCACCTCAACTCTTAATCAAGACGAATCTTAAGGAGAAGTTCTAAAGCCTTTCACCGAGAATACGGCTTCACTCTTTGGTCATATATTGTGTGTTAGTTTTAGTTAGTGTAAAAGTTTCTAATTTCCGTATTTGATTAGCACATCACTAATCCACCCACTCTAGGTGATTTCAATTGGTATCAGAGCTTGGTGCTCATGATTTGGGTCTAACAATCTAGAGATAAAGATCCTTAACTTGCTAATCACATTATTTGTTTATACACACACATGAATTTTCTTGCACCTCCCATTTTTTATATTCTTAACTTCCAAAATTATAAAGTCAAGATGTCTATTTATCTTAAAACTCTTGGTATTAATATTTATCTTACAACTAAAGAATCATATATTGTAAATGATAATTATAATGAGACTAATACTAAATCCATTCATGCTTTAAAGCTAACCCTAAATGATGATTATTTATCTAGAGTTTCTAACTTTGATTCGGCTTTTGTAGTATGGAACACTTTGACCTCTTTTGGTGAACAAATGCAAAATGACAAAGAGAGACTCGGATGAGAAGTGATACTTCCGACATGTGCTACATGATCCAAGGGGATGACCCCCTTGAGGTAAATTCCGATTCGGGCTTGATGAAGATGAAAAAATGCCATATGATGATCTTGCTATATTTTGTCAAAAACTTCTCGAAAAATGTGATTTGTTAAAGGTTAAAAACAAGAAGTTGAAGAAAGAAAACGATCTTTTGTTAAATGAAAATTATCTTGGAAAAAAAGTTGTTAAAATTGATTTAAATAAAAAGATTCTTCAAAATTAAGAATTGTCTTGAAAGAAAATGATTTTTTGGAAAAAAAGAATGTTTTCTTATCTTCAAAATTGAATGTTTATTTTAAAAGAAACAATTCATTGAAAAACCAAGTTGATTTGATTTCCAAGAAAAAAGAGAATTTGTTTATTTCTTTTGCTAAAATGAAAAGTGATTTTGATTTCTATGCTTGTCATGTTCCTCATCCTAATAATGTTGTATCTTCTTTTGACAAGAATGAGATTTATGTTTTGAAAAATAGAATTGATCGTTTGAGCTCAACTTTGAGCAATTGTACTTTTAATCATGATAGATTGGAATCTATATTTCACAAGAAACATGTTTCACATATGCATGCACACCCTCCATGACATACACCTTATGCACCCATGCTCAGACATATTGTACACATTATGGCCGAAAAGGTCGCCTTGCAAAATTTTGTTATGATAGAATAAATGTTCAAATTTTGCTAATAAAAATGTCTTAGTTTGTAATGATACTAACCCCAGATGACCCAAAAAGATTTGGGTACCAAATCCACACCAATTGTTTTTTATGTAAGTGTGGGCTCTCACAACACGTGAGAGGATTGGTGTCTTGGTGGTGAATGCATAGTGGGCTTGACGGACAAATCTTTGGTTGATCATTATTAAGGAGCTTAGGTGGGAGGACAACCTTGTTTTGGAGAAATGGAGATTAGTTCAATCAGTTTTGGTAACTATCTCTATCCTCCATATTATGTTTTTAAGCATATCATGATTTACATATTTTGATTATATGTTTAAGTGCAAACTTTGCTAGAACTTGACATACTTGTATAGCTTTTGAGATACTCTTATTTTATGCCCTACATGATTTGCACTCTGTGTACTTATTTATTGTTTGATTATATGTGCATATCCTAGTTTTGATGATTCTTACATTTACACATATACTCTTCTTTTGTAAATGCTTTTGTTTTGAGCATTATTGTTTTTATCATCATAAATATATTATAACATTATTCTTGTGCACTCACCTTTTGTTTACTCATGATTTTGTATTCATGAGCTTGAATGTGCTATATAGATTTTAAGTGACAATTCTTATGTAATTAGCATGTTTCATGAGAAATATATGATTTGTTTCATATTTTAAGAATCATGAACTAGTTTTCAAATTATCCTAAATTAGTTCTTTTATTATTCACTTGGTTGTATTTTCAAATTGATTTCAACTATTTTTAAATTATTCATTTTTGAAAATACCGCCCTAAGAGGGCGGATGGTTGGGTGTCATGCCTTGTAAATACTTAAATGACTATTGTTTTGACATGTGCATGTAGGTTGGTAATTTCAATGAGTTATACACATAATAAATGATATTTTATTTTTATATACTCACTCATGTTTATCTATAGATGTATGTGTTAAATTTCAAGTGGTATTTCCAATGACAAACATACGTATATATGATTGATTGTGCAATGTATAACAATGTCCATATATGTTTCTATATCACAATTGGTTTCATAATAAGCTTGGTCTTACTTTAAATATATTTATTTTTATTTTTAACAAGCTTATGCATTAGCCTTGTAATTATTTCAAAAGGGGAGAAAAATTCTTTTGACTTGGTATCTATGTTTATGTTTATATTTATTCACAATTGGCTTATTGAGGATTTACTATCGGCTTATTAAAATTTTTAATCGGTTTCTATCATTTTGATGCTTATTGCCTATATGCAAAGGAGTTAACGTCTCTTCTATATATAAAATAATGATGAGTGTATTGTATAAAGAAGAGCTTGACCTCTCTTTTCTATATGATGCACGTGTCAGAGGAGCTTAACATTTCCATCTATATATTGTATATTATGCTTATGTGAGTTAGGGTTTAGTCACCCATTCTCCATGTAATGCATGTATGCAGAGGAAGTAACGTCTCTCCTCTTCATAGATTTACATCGCATGTACATTTACTTAGTTTTTTTTACCCCTTTATTGATGAATTGACAAAAATGGGGAGAAGATTTTAGAGTTTATATATTCATGTTGTTTATGTTTTATGCATATAGATATATATATATATATACACACACACATAATATACACATATATATACGTCTGTTTAGTTATGAGCTTTATTAAATATTATATGTTTTATGCTATGCATAAGTTAAGGGGAGATTTTACAAAGCTTATCTTTAATCAATGCATATATAACTCCACGGGTTTTGTCATCATCAAAAGGGGGAGATTGTTGGCCCAAAGAGCAATCACTCTAATTTTGATGATGATAAACTAATGTAGTTATAGCACTAATGATCTTGTATTATTAAGTTTCAGATATTCAATCAAGATCGTAGTTGGTGTTTAGCTTCAACGAAAGATTTAAAGTCAAGTTTTGAAGCTAGCACATGTTGATTCAAGAGCTCAAACTTAAAGATAGCATCAAGCACTTAAGGAGGAGTCTAGCTCGATGAAATCAATTTTGGAGCTAGTCAACATTGAGAAGAAGATTTATTCTTGAGTCAAGAGTTTGTAAGTTTAGAATTTAAAGAATAACTTAGTTTTGATTGCTCAAGCTTATGCACACATAAAAGTTTTAGTTTTCGATTTAACCACAGTTTTTTTGATTTTATTAATAGATTTCATGAAAAACAAGTTTATATGTTTTATATGTGTATTGGATTCTATCCATAACATTATGCATCAAATGAGTTTAACAAACTTGTTTTTGTATTTATACTAAGTTTTAGAAAAACTAGATTTCTATTTAAAAGTTTAGCTTTTAGAAAATACGATTTTATTTCAAGATTGAATTTCACTATCTAAAAAAACAAGTTCACTTGTTTGTAATGTGTTGATTTATCACACATATTTATGCTCTATTGTATTTACATGAACTTATTTTTGTAGAATTTATTGGGATTTATTGGTATTTAAGTTGGATTTAAAAAGATATTTAAAATGTTTCAAAATATTATTTTTGGGCTATTACTGGTCGATCGTCCGCAGAGCAAATTTGCTTTGTCAATCGACCACATGATCGACCGACATGCAGAGACATGCACAAGCCCATGTGAGCTAGAGCTCGGTCGACCGCAGTAGAGATCGGTCGACCGGTCGACTGTCTGCAAAGCTCTCGATTTTCTCGGTCGATCGCTCGATCTACCGCACGGTCGATCGCTCGGTCTACCGCTCGGCCGACCGCCACAGCTCTCTGGAGTTGGGCTAGGTCGACCGATCGATTGACTGTTCCGCTGAGTCTGCTCGACACTCTTCTAATGTTTTGGCTATATCTTTTTATTCTGATATTCAATTGATGTGATTTAAATTGCATTACAAAGATAACTTCAAGGGCTACATTTCTTATTCAATGATCTTTTTTCATTCAAACGTTAAAGATATCAAATATTGATTTGAAATCAGTTCGTGTTCTGAAAACAATTGAGTTTTTTGATTTGATACCTTTCAGTAGTTTGATCATAACTTCTTACTCCGATATCAGATTGACTTGTTCCAAGTTTCATTAGAAAGATAACATAAAGATCTACAAATTCTTCCTGTATACTTATTTCCAAATTCGAACATTTTTAGCCTCAAACAGGAGCTCCAATATGACACATTGTGCAACTGGCTCTCTAGACAGTCGATCGCACGGTCAACTGCCAGACTCCAACAACTAGAATTCTAGCCGGTGAAAGGTCATTTATGGCCTTGCTTGAGCCTAACGATTAGTTTTTCTTAGGGCTATATATCTGGAGTTTTTTTGTGAGTTTTCGATAAGATTTTCAAGAGCCTATTTTTTCATCTTCAACAGAGTTTTCTCAAAAGTTTTAGAGCTTCATTTACATATCAAAATAAAGTATTCAAGTGTGCTTCTCTTGAGTTTTCAAAAGAATTTTTCTTAAGATTCACTTTCAAATCTATCTAGTTTTCTCACACAAGCTGAGCCTTTCATTGCTAAATCTATCCTATAGGGCCCTTGTTTGTGAGAAGTGATTGTTTGTGATCAAGAGAGTTGACCACCAAGTATTCTACCTTGTATTTGAGAAGTTGGAGGATGTGGCCTCGGTGAGCTTGCGGGTTCGCGTGTGTTGTTCCTACAGGAACAAGTGAAGACTTGCGGGTCCGAGAGTTCTTGAGGGAACTTGTAGGTGTTACGGCACTGAGTGATCTTGGCATCTTGCAGAATCGATTCTAGTGAAAATCTTTCATTGCGGTGAAGGTAGAGACGTAGAGCAAGTAGCTCGAACCTCCAAACAATTCTCCCGTGTTTGTGATTGCTTCTATTTCCACTCACTTGTGTTTATACATCTTGCATAGCTCTTATTGCTCATTATATATATTTATATATATATATATATATATATATGGGCTTACTGTACCTCAGCCTGCGGGCTGAGAGAGTTTCTCAGCCTGCGGGACGTGGCTGAATATATGCCACACATCAGTCGCAGAGTGTGGGCGCCAAAAAAATCAAAAAAACCCCGCCTAAACAATCGTGAAACAAATTGACAAAAATACCCCTTTTATATGACGACAGCGACTTCTAGCATTGAAAAGTAAAAAAATATTCCATGGTCGCATACTTAATACAGAATAAAGAATACCGGAGGAAACATGCTATCGTATAGCAATGCGACCTCCTTCAGTACTGCGACCAAAGTCGCAAACTTCTTTCTCATTACGATGGTGCTGACGAGGATTAGAAGTTTAAAAAATTGTATTTTGTTTTTTTTAAATATATATAAATCTGTTTTCTAAAGTTAATTGTGTGAATTACATTTTTTACTACTATGTCTTGGTTGAAAATGCTGTACAATTGTTACAAACCTTCATTTTAAATATTTTACGCTAAACGAATATACTGCGACCTTGGTCGCAGTTAATAATTATATTACTTCACCCTTATAAATTTTTAAAATGAAAGGTTGCGACATTGGTTGCAGTTGCTGGACGCAGACTTAATAAATACACTGCGACCTTGGTCGCAGTTGCTGGACTTTAGTCTTAATCAACAACAACACTGCTACCTTGGTCGCAGTTTCTGACCGTAGTCTTAATAAAATAAACGACCGTAGTCTTAATAAAATAAACTGCGACCTTGATCGCAGTTGTTGGTGTTTAGTCTTAATAAAATACACAGCGACCTTGGTCGCAGTTGCTGGACGCAGACTTAATAAATACACTGCGACCTTGGTCGCAGTTGCTGGACTTTAGTCTTAATCAACAACACTGCTATCTTGGTCGCAGTTGGTGGTCTTTACTCTTAATCAACAACATCACTGCGATCTTGGTCGCAGTTGGTGGTCTTTACTCTTAATCAACAACATCACTGCGATCTTGGTGAGGATTAAGTCCTCGTCAGGGATCATGACTTCTTCCCTTGTGAACGACGAGGACCACGACCTTGTGGACGACTTCTTCCCTTGTGGACGAACATCGATCAAGTTCGTCAATAGGGTCATCTTCATCCATGGAGGCAGGCCCCTATTAGAGACTCTGAAGAAGACGGAAATTCTCAGAGCAATTGCTCTCGAAAGAAAACAGTCTAATTATGGACTGTTAAAGGGAGAGGGTGAGCCCTATTTATAGGCAGCCCATAATAACCATAATTAATGGTTCATTAATCAGAATCGTCGGCATTAATGGTCTCCAACCGCCAGCGCCGGTTTGGCATTAAAAGACATTAACGCCTAAACCCAATAAAGAACCGACGCGTAGACAACCGCTTCGGGAAACAACGAATGGTGCGGGGTTCGTCAACATAGACTTGACGTTAAAAGATCTCATAAAATCTTTATGACAGGTCGCGTCTCACGGACTGACTCCAAGTCGCATCAGACAACAGACAACTTTTCATTTTTCATTTAGATTCAAAAAATGACTTAATCCAAAAAACAACACTTAATAAAACAACACTTACTTAACGTACTGCGACCAAAGTCGCAGTCCATGTAATGCAACCCTAGATTGCAGTTGTTGGCCATCTTTATCAATAACAACACTGCGACCTTGGTCGCATTTAACCATTTACACTGCGACAAAAGACTTTGGCTAAGGTCGCAGTTTAAATGTACAATGCGACCAAAGACTCTGACTACATTATATTCAAAAAAATTAATTACTTAACGTACTGCGACCAAAGTCGCAGTCCATGTAATGCAACCCTAGATTGCAGTTGCTGACCATCTTTATCAATAACAACACTGCGACCTTGGTCGCATTTCACCATGTACACTGCGACCAAAGACTTTGACTAAGGTCGCAGTTTAAATGTACAATGCGACCAAAGAGTCTGACTACATTATATACAAAAAAATTAACTATAAAATAGAATTTTATCGCAGGCTGAAAAAATTGATCTGAAAAGATTTTATATTTTCAAAAAAAATTTTATCGCAGGCTGAAAAGGAGAAAGTAGATCTTTAAAAAAAGAGGTAAAGAAATAGGGCGAAAAGTAATTTATATCCTATAAAGAGCGGCAAAAATAAAAGGGGGGAAAAATAATAATAAACAATAAGGAAAAGTTATCATAAGGGGTATTTGGTAATTTAACTTCTACCTAAAAGCGGGCCGCAAGTCAGTGAGGTGACAAATTGAGCCACGTCACCGCAGGCTGAGAGAGTACTCTCAGCCCGCGGGCTGATATACATTTTTCTATATATATATATATATGCTTGATATTGTTTGTGTGCTTACTATTGAAGCACATCAACTCAAATCAAGAGGAATCTTGAGAAGTTTCTGGAGCCCTTCACCGAGAATTCGGCTTCACTCTTTGGTCATCAATTGTGTGTTAGTTTTAGTTAGTGTAAAAGTTTTTAATTTCCGCATTTAATTAGCAGCATCACCTATTCACCCCCCCCCCCCAGGTGATTTCAAATATTGCATTGTGTTTTGAGTCTTTGACCGCTTTGCTGAAAGCATAATAATGGCAGATGTATAATGTGAACTTCCTTTTTTTTTGAGTTCAACTACCAACAAAACCAATTTGCTGGAGGGGCCCAAATATGTTTTTTTTTCAATTTTCTAAAAGCAAGACATACAGGCATTCTCCAACTACACAGTATATACAGAAGCTGCACTTCAACAGGGGAGGGGGGTGGTTTGTACGCCTGCACGAGCCACAGTCAAGAGTCAACCATTACAGCTATCAGTAAACAACACATTCCACTGTGCTAGTTTTCATGGAGTTTACTGAAAAATTTTAAATGCTGGATTGGTTGGTGGGTTGGGGGGGGGGGGGGGGGGGGGGGGGGGGGGGGGGGGGGGGGGGGGGGGGGGGCAGTACTCAAAAGAGTCAAGGAGGAGGGGGAATATGCAAACATACCTCCAATTCCACAGCAGAATTAAATTTGTCAAAGTCCAATGGCTCCACATTGGAACCATCAGCAGTCTGATCAGCTGTTTCTTTATCAATTATTCCAGGAACAACAGATATTTCAGGTGCAGGCTTGAACTCTTTCATTTCTGGAACCTCTTCGAATGCAGACGCCACACTGCCTTGAGCAGCATCAGTAGCTTCCTCAGTTACTTCCATCTCAGCTTCCACTGAAACATCTGGCTCTGTATTGCTGTCTCCAGTTACAGAACCCTGTCCCATTGCAGGAGACGCAACATCACATCTCCCATTTACTTCACCCAAACTGCAAGTATCTAAACTTCCACCTGATGAAAGTTCATCACCCGATACTCCAATGACTTCCTCCAAATTGCTCAGTTCTGAAAACTTGCCTGATGATTCCCCGTCTGAACTAGCACAGACAAAACCTGCAGCAGAGTCCCCTCTTCTTCCTTACCATGCCTCATACAAATTCCATCATCAAGCACCACGGAATCCTCTTTGTCATCTTCATCTTCATCTTCATCATCGTCAGTGTCGATTTCTTCACCTTTTCTTTCCCAACCTACAAAACCAGTTAACATAAATCCAAATGGAAAAAACATGGTCAAATGAATTCCTACAACTAAAAACTAGAGCAATTCCTATAAATTTAATTATACTTTTAAACTTTTTGTCATACTTTTCATGACTTGGAAAATTTATTCATTCTCGGATATTCCTATTAGGTTTTTACTGTGAAAGTTTTATAAAATTAAAAAATTTGAAACTCATTCTCGGAAACACTTCAGTTTAACAATTTCAGGAAGTTCTAGGATTCTGTAAGTCATATGTTTTTTTAACAAACAAATTAAATCACAAAATATTGTTGAATTCATTGATACGACTCATAAGCTGGGAAGTTTTTGCAAAAATACCTAAAAAACACCTGATCTCTCAAATTGCACAAGTAATTGCTACAATTATAGAAACTTTAACCAACCAAATAAGCAATCTCTTAAAGTAATTATTGAACTTTCATAATCAATAACTAAGTTTTTTCCTCATCAAAAATGGGTTTAGCTACGGACTGTAGCATAAAAATAAATAAATTATCATGTATAATCTTGCTAATTTTTAACCACTGTGTATCAAAAAAATAACCCTCCCACTATTTAAAAAAAAATGAAGAAAAAGGGGCGAAAAACTAAAAGTCCCCCAAAAAAACGTTTGACAGTAGCAATAATCACAATCCTAGAACCAAAGGAATTCTGATAATTATTATTAAAGAAAAGCAATTCTCAAAGCCTCATGCCTAAGAAGAAACAGCAAATGGGTTTCTACATTTCAATTTAAGAAGTTTAGTTGCAGAACTTTGAATCAAAAAATTAACAGCACTCGTCATCATATCAAAAGTCACCAATGACCCAACTGGATCTTCAACTATTTTTACCCTAGCAACTACCTCTATCCTAGAAAAACAGATGAAATACAGATACTACAGCAAACAAAACCAACGCAATTAAAGAAATCGTTGTATGATCATTTATGGGGATTTATGGGTTAACTGATGCTGTTCTAGAAACAAATGAAATCACCTCGTCATTAGGATGTCAACATATCTGTGATTGAACTCTCGGTGTAGTAGCATATCAATTTAATTCTTTACTCATGCATGTGAATTGTTTTTTATTAGTAGTAGTAGTACGTCATGTATGGTTACTACAAGGAAAAGATCTCTATCACTTAGATGCTAAGAAAAAAAGAATAACCGAATGACATCTACAAACTACCCTCTTTCATATCTCAATTTGTTAGAATCCTGTGAATATTGGTTTGCACTTCAATGTATGCAAGTTCCTTGGAGAACCAACCTCTGTGTGTACTCTTCTGCAGAAATTGGTATCATTTTAGCTGGTTCCTACCAAAACGTGGTCAGGCATGAAATATGAATTGAAGTGAAAAAAGCTCCAAAAAAGTACTGACATGACAAAAATCTGCACTTTAGTACAAGTATTCCTAGCAAGGCAAGTATAAGCAAGCGAAAGCCTTGCCAAAAACTCTGGACCAGTGATACCTGATTCACACAACCACCGTGGAATTATGAACAAGTTCCTACAACCAGATCTGTGGTGCGTCCTTGATCCAGATACCAATATTAGCGACCCTCAAACTTGAGGAAGAGTAGTAATGACTAGTTGATTCATTAAGCTATTTCAATGTGTTGAGAGAGACTATGTATTGGTTTAGTCTCAAATCGCCTGTGAGACTAGATGTACTTTGTATTACTTATTATATATAGATCAGAGTATGAGTTCTAGGACTCATCACTTTCTCTCCCATTTTTTGATGCTACTTTATCATGGTATCAGAGCCACTCAAAAATCTCTCATAGTCCCAAAACCCTAATCCCCAATTCCACTCACAAAAAAAAAAATGTTCATCGTCTCCCCAACCGAGCCCCCCCCCCCCCCAAAAAAAAAAAAAAAAAAACCAAACCCAAACCCGAGCTCTCCACCCCCCGGCCACCACCTCGTCTTCATCGCCGCCGCACAACACCATCGCCCTCGTTGCCGCACAACACCATCGTCTTCATTGTCGCACACCACCATCATCTTCATTGTCGCTGTCGCCATCGCCTCGCCTCATTGTCTTCATCACCGCACGTGGCCTGCATCTTTGTCGATGTCGCCATCTTCGATTGTTGACGCTGTCATCTGCTTCTGTCGTCGTCGTCTTCATCAGTCGCTTCCCACCTCGCCTTCGTCGTCGTCGCCTAGTCATCGTCCTCTTCATCTAGTCCAGACCTAAAGATCCTCGTCGTCGCAATCTTCGTCTCATCGTTGTCATGATGTCTTTATCTCCTAGTCGCCGCTTCGTCGCAGTGATCTCGAGACTGACTGAGCCGATCCCAAACCAATGAGCCGACTTCGAGCCAACCCGAGACAGGCTGAGCTGACCCGAGCCGAATGTGCCGACCCGAGCCGATTGAGCAGACCGCTACAGTGCAGACTCGTTAACACTCCAGGTTTTGTTTTCAGGTCGTATCTCAGCCATTCGAAGCCCAGTTCGCACGATTCTCGATGTGTTGGAACCGTGGAAGCGACAACTACACATCTACAGTATTCACAAGGGTTTGTTGCCAACCATGTCTCGTGATTAGGTTGGCAATTTGGTTGCCCGTATCTCTGAGCAGGAGCTTGAGGATGAATTTCGAACATAAAGAGTTATAAGACGTATTTGGGTTAGGAGAAAGCCACCAGGTTGTCTTTATCGACTTTGATGACCGTAGAGATGCTCAATATGCAATTCGTGATAGCTGGAGGGTTGAGATTTCCCGTAACTCTAGAGGTGGTGGTAACCGTAGTGGTCGTGATCGTGGTGGAGGTGGTCATGACTTGAAGTGTTATGAGTGTGGCAAGTCTGGTCAAGTTACTTGTGAACGCCGACTGCGAATTGATTTTGGAGGACTTGGCGACCTTGTGATTTTATAAGAACTGAGTATTTATTTTATGCTTACTACTGTTTACTTCATTTTTTAGATTAAAAATGAAATGTAGTTATTTCATATAATATAATCATTGTTGCAATTTTCTCATGCTCATCAAGTGGACTCACTTCCTCTGTTTCTTCTCCTTTTCTCCCCTGTTTTCTTTTATCCTACAGCCATGCTTCCAATCCATGAGACAAATTTTCCATGAAATTTGACCATTCAGAATAATATAATGTACATCAATTGCCTCTAGCTGCTGGAGTCTTACTTATTGATGTTATATGTTAGGTCTAGTGATTTCTAACAAGTAGAATTTTGGTTGACAGGGTTGAGAATGATGTGGAGAACTACACCATCACCCAGAGTTTCAATAAGCAGGGGAACTGCACAAAGGCCCTGAAATACACACTCTGTAATCTGAAATGGGTGATGCACTGGTTCGTTGGTAACACCAACTTCCAGCCTGTGTCTTCTGGGTCTTCTTATCATGCTGAAGTTCCAGTGGCATTTTTGTACACAAAACAATCTGCGGACCCCAAAAGCTGATTGATCTAAGTCGCGATGTTCCAAACTACACATGTATATAGACTCAGAAGGTCTTTTTCCTCCCAATATGTACAGCTTACTTATATATGAAATATAATTATGTTGGAAATTAATAAAAGAAGGGGCTTTTCACATTTTTGCTTGGGTTTTCTCTAGGTCAAGCAAAAGGTATGAACCTAACTGAAAAGTTTGTTATCTAGACATGGTGATGATAACTATGCCTAGAACTCTTCAGGAAAGAAAGCATGTGTTCAGAGACTCATTGCATGCTTGTGGTTGGTGATGCAGAAATTTTGTGCTATTTTGTTGTCTTTTTGCATGCTTCTAGTAAGTAATAACTGTCATCAGTGTTTGAAGCTGACACGGAGTATATAAACTTGAAACCTTTTATCTAGGGGTGCCAAGTGGCCCGGGCCGGCCCGAATCCGGGCAAGGAGTGGGTCGGCCCTGGGTCCGCCAAAGGCGGCCCACAGCCCGCCCAGGCGTGCCAGGCCCGGGCATGGGTGCTGGCACGGCCCCCCCGACTAGGCTCGGGCCGGCCCGCCAACCAGCCCGGATTTTCAACGGCCTTCCCCGCCCGGGCGGCCATCCGCCGCCGCCCCTTCCACCGTCAGCAATCCTCTCCACCAATCAAATAAAATGTAAAAAATTAAGTGTAAATTTCAAGATTCGAACCCATGAGCTCACCTCAACAAAATTAAGTGTAAATTAAGTTGTCCTTTTGCCTTATCCTATCATAGAACATCTAACTGTATTATAGTATGCGCATGGCTTATTGGTTGATGTGTTAATATCTTTTGGTTCCAGGTACTATTTAATGTCCGGACCTAGTTATGGATAACCAAGATTCAAACTACTGAACCCACCCCCACCCCCAACCCCCAAACACAGAAAGAAAAGAGATGTTAGAAATGACATTTGGGTTAGTTCTAATTAATATTATTAATCCACACTTACTTTTAATAACTTAAGTTTGGTGAGCATCCTTTTGCCTCTGGAGCATTTGAATTGTTCGGCCTGTTGGCATGGTATATAAGGTCCCTCTGTAGAGAGTACATCTGTCATGGGTTTTATTTTATTCACCTTTATTCTTGAGCGACCTTAATAAGAAAAGGAACAACAACAGGAAATCTCATTCATGACCGTGTGCTATTTTTGGCTTGAGAATCTCTAATGTTTCTTTATGTATATTGCATGTTGTTAGCGGGTGTAAAAGGTGAACAAGTTGTAGTTGGACTGCGTGACTGTTTCATAATTGGCTAGCCATCGTGTATGACCAGTTGACACATAATTATACAAATAAAATTAGAGAGCTGATTATGATACTTCCTCTGTTAGATCTCGTCAGTTCATTTTTCTCTTCTTTGGTAAAATGTGTTGCCTAGTAGAATGATTATATAAGCTAAGCTGTCTCCAAAACATCACTTATTTTTTCCTCTCAGTTTACTTGTGGCATCCTTGAACTAGAATATCGGCTATTATTTAAGTTTACCAAACATGAAAAGAAAAAATAGTCCCTGATAGCTCCAATCATTCTTTACTTCTGTAACCCATATCTTTCTCAGAAATGAAGTTCGGCTGTTTCTTCAAAGCTTTGCCAGGTTTAGTTCTCCCTGGTCTCACATTATAGTTTGTGTTGCTACAAGTTTTCATGTTTATCTTTCTTTAATGATTATCACTTTGTGAGTTCTTGGTATAATCATTGTTGCAGTTTTCTCATGCTCATCAAGTGGACTCACTTCCTCTGTTTCTTCTCCTTTTCTCCCCCGTTTTCTTTTATCCTACACCCATGCTTCCAATCCATGAGACAAATTTTCCATGAAATTTGACCATTCAGAAAAATATAATGTACACTCATTGCCTCCAGCTGCTAGAGTTTTACTTATTGATGTTATATGTTAGGTCTAGTGATTTCTAACAAGTAGAATTTTGGTTGACAGGATTGAGAATGGTAAAGTGGAGAACTACACCATCACCCAGAGTTTCAATAAGCAGGAGAACTGGACAAAGGCCCTGAAATACACACTCTGCAATCTGAAATGGGTGTTGCACTGGTTTGTTGGTAACACCAACTTCCAGCCTCTGTCTTCAGGGTCTTCTTATCATGCTAAAGTCTCAGTGGCATTTTTGTACACAAAACAATCTGCTGACCCCAAAAGCTGATTGATCTAAGTCGCGATGTTCCAAACTACACATGTATATAGACTCAGAAGGGATCTTTTTCCTCCCAATATGTGCAGCTTACTTATATATGAAATATAATTATGTTGGAAATTAATAAAAGGGGTTTTTCATATTTTTGCTTGGGTTTTCTCTAGGTCAAGCAAAAGGTATGAATTGTTATCTAGACATAGTGATGATAACTATGCCTAGAACTCTTCAGGAAAGAAAGCATGTGTTCAGAGACTCATTGCATGCTTGTGGTTGGTGATGCAGAAATTTTGTGCTATTTTGTGCTCTCATTGCATGCTTCTGGTAAGTAATAACTGTCATCAGTGTTTGAAACTTACACAGAGTATCTAAACTTGGAACCTTTTATCTTAGGGGTGCCAAGTGGCCCGGGACCCGAGCCAGACCCGGCCCAGATCCGGGCAAGGCATGGGCCGACCCTGGGTCAGCCAAAGGCGGCCCACGGCCCGCCCAGGCGTGCCAGGCCGCGCATGGGTGCTGGCACGGCCCTCCGGCCAGGCTCGGCCCGGCCCGGATTTTCAACGGCCTCCGCCGCTCGGGCCGCCGCCCCTTCCGCCGTCAGCAATCCTCTCCACCAATCAAATAAAATGTAAAAAATTAAGTGTAAATTTCAAGATTCGAACTCATGAGCTCACCTCAACTATATTAGCCCAATAACCAACTAACCCACAAAACAATTATGTTAAAGTTAGAAAATAATAGTATTTAATAAACTAAAAATTTTTTTTTTAAAAGAACCTAGTCTACCCGAGCCAGCCGGGGCCGAGTCCCCCGAGTCACGGGCCAGACTCGGGTTCCAGAAATGGAACCCGGGCGGGCCGACGCCAATTGAATGGGCGTGACGGGCCCAGCCTGGCCCGCTTGCTAGCCAACCGTGCCCAGTCCGGCCTACTTGACACCCCTACTTTTATCCTGGTTTCAATAATTGATGTCTTGTCCTGTTAAAGGATTAAATTTATCCTGTGCCAGGTTCAAGTTTATCTACGACTTATTTATATTTAAAAAAACTGTCAAAAAAACAGTTTTGAGAAACCAGCTATGATAGGCACAACATGGGAGCTGGATTATTTGAACACGATTCATCAAATAAATTCCTAGGCCCTGATTATTGCTTCTGCAATTTGAGTGTTCAGGGCTGTTTGTTTGGACGTAAGAGCTATAAAAGGCTGTAATTCGTAAATGACTTACAACTCAATTACAATTACGACATTTGTTTAGACCGTAATTCGTAAAAGACTCACGCAACTCAATTACCACTCACTTGCAACTCAATTATCACTCACGGCTCACTTACAGTTAATTTGGCGATCATGCAAATTTGTATTATTTTTTATATTAATATTAATTTTTTGGCGGTTTAGCTACGACTGTAGCATAAAAATAAATAAATTATCATGTGTAATCTTGCTAATTTTTAACCACTGTGTATCAAAAAAATAACCCTCCCACTATTAAAAAAAATGAAGAAAAGGGGGGAGAAAAAACTACCAGTCCCCCAACAAAACGTTTGACAGTAGCAATAATCACAATCCTAGAACCAAAGGAATTCTGATAATTATTATTAAAGAAAAGCAATTCTGAAAGCCTCATGCATAAGAATAAACAGCAAATGGATTCCTACATTTCAATTTAAGAAGTTTAGTTGCAGAACTTTGAATCAAAAATTAACAGCACTCGTCATCATATCAAAAAGTCACCAATGACCCAACTGAATCTTCAACTATTTTTACCCTAGCAACTACCTCTATCCTAGAAAAACAGATGAAATACAGATACTACAGCTAACAAAACCAATGCAATTAAAGAAATCATTGTATGATCATTTATGGGGATTTATGGGTTAATTAATGTTGTTCTGGAAACAAATGAAATCACCCCGTCATTGGGATGTCAACATATCTGTGACTGAACTCTTGGTGTAGTAGCATATCAATTTAATTCTTTACTCATGCATGTGAATTGTTTTTTATTAGCAGTAGTAGTACGTCATGTATGGTTACTACAAGGAAAAGATCTCTATCACTTGGATGCTAAGAAAAAAAGAATAACCGAATGACATCTACAAACTACCCTCTTTCATATCTCGATTTGTTAGAATCCTGTGAAGTTATTGGTTTGCACTTCAATGTATGCAAGTTCCTTGGAGAACCAACCTCTGTGTGTACTCTTCTGCAGAAATTGGTATCATTTTAGTTGGTTCCTACCAAAACGTGGTCAGGCATGAAATATGAATTGAAGTGAAAAAAAGCTCCAAAAAAGTACTGACATGACAAAAATCTGCACTTTAGTACAAGTATTCCTAGCAAGGCAAGTATAAGCAAGCGAAAGCCTTGCCAAAAACTCTGGACCAGTGATACCTGATTCACACAACCACCGTGGAATTATGAACAAGTTCCTACAACTTGATCTGTGGTGCGTCCTTGATCCAGATACCAATATTAGCGACCCTCAAACTAGAGGAAGAGTAGTAATGACTAGTTGATTCATTGAGCTATTTCAATGTGTTGAGAGAGACTATGTATTGGTTTAGTCTCAAATCGCCTGTGAGACTAGATGTACTTTGTATTACTTATTATATATAGATCAGAGTATGAATTCTATGACTCATCGCTTTCTCTTTCATTTTCTGATGCTACTTTATCATGGTATCAGAGCCACTCAAAAATCTCTCATAGTCCCAAAACCCTAATCCCCAATTTCATCTCATAAAAAAATGTTCCAGTGTTCAAAAAAACGCGTTATGTAACGCGTTATAACGCGTTACGATAACTAACGCGAGGTACCCGTTACGAAACAGAAGAAAAAAACGCAAAATCACCTAACCTGCGTTTTTTACACAGTAACGTACGTTACGTTACGTTAATTACGTAACGCACAGTAACGTACGTTACTGTGCAATCACGAAATTATAAAGGCGCGCGAGCTCGTTCTGGGATTTTAGGGCACGATCGATCCCAACCCAAAAAAAAAAAAAGGAGAAGAGGGAAGTCGCCGTCGCCGTCGCCTGCCGCCGTCGCCGATCCCTGCCGCCGTCGATTCTCTGTCACCGTCGCCGATTAACTGCTGCCGGAGGAATTGCGCCTTGAAGAAAGAAGAAGAAAGAAGAAGACTTACCTGCTCGTGACCGCCGGCGGTGAGTCCTCGATCTCTCTCTAGCCCTCCGATCTCTCTCTCTCTCACATGATCTCTCAGTCCCGATCTCTCTCTCTCAGGGGAGATAAAAAAAAAGGAGAAGAGGGAAGTCGCCGTCGCCTGCCGCCGTCGCCGTCGCCTGCCGCCGTCGCCGATCCCTGCCGCCGTCGATTCTCTGTCACCGTCGCCGATTAACTGCTGCCGGAGGAATTGCGCCTTGAAGAAAGAAGAAGAAAGAAGAAGACTTACCTGCTCGTGACCGCCGGCGGTGAGTCCTCGATCTCTCTCTAGCCCTCCGATCTCTCTCTCTCTCACCTGATCTCTCAGTCCCGATCTCTCTCTCTCTCAGCTCTCCCCCCTCCCGATCATCTCTTTCTCTCTCAGCTCTCCCCCTCCCCATCTCTCCCTGTCTCTCTCTCTGCTCTCTGGTTCTCTCTCCCCAGCTCTCTCCCTCCCGATCTCTCTCTCTCTCTGCACTCTCTCCCTCCCGCTCTCTCTCTCTGTGCCCTCTCCCCCTCTGATCTCTCTCTGCGTCACGCAGAGAGAGATCAGAGGGGGAGAGGGCACAGAGAGAGAGAGCGGGAGGGAGAGAGTGCAGAGAGAGAGAGATCGGGAGGGAGAGAGCTGGGGGAGAGAGAACCAGAGAGCAGAGAGAGACAGGGAGAGATGGGGAGGGGGACAACTCGCAGGGGAGAGAGAGAGCTCGCTGGCAGGGGAGAGATTGAGATCGCCGGCAGGGGAGAGACTGAGATCGCCGGCAGGGGAGAGAGAGATCGCAGCTCACAGTCTCAATTCATGCTTTAATTGGCATGCTTTAAAATTCATGCTTTAAAATTCATCATCATATCATGCTTTAAAGTTTAAATTTCAATGCAGCATGCTTGTTATAATTTTTTTGCTAAATTGGCATGCTTAATTAGTTGTTAATTGCTATAATTCAATTTCAATTATCATGTTTGTTAGTTAATTAACTTAATTGTTATAATTCATTTTATTTGTGTAGATTGATTGAATAACATGGCTAAAAGTTTGGATCCCGCACATGAATTTGCGGATCATATAGCCGGTGATCCTCCGAATGTGTTTTATTGCAAATTTTGCAAGCATAAAATAACTGCTGGAATCACTAGGCTTAAACATCACTTGGCCGGTACTAAAAAAGGCGTTAAAATTTGTGCGCAAGTCCCGTCCAATGTGAAGCAAGCTTGTAAAGACATGTTGTTGGTCACGGAGGTGGAAAAGAAGAAGGAGTCAATAATCCGTGAAATTGGGAGGATGGGAGAACCACAGGAAGATGTGGTAAGCCAAGAATTGCAAAGCGCTGCCGGAAGCAACTCCCAACCCCGAACTCTTGGGCCTATGAATAAATTTATCAATCTTGAAGCTCGCCAATCGACACTTGAGAGCTCTTATAAGAAGGAGGCAAGAGAGAAATGTGTAAGAAAAATTGGGAGATGCATCTATGCACTTGGCCTTCCATTTAATATCATTCAAACTCCTTATTGGAAGGAGATGATAGAAGAGGTCGGATCATTTGGGATGGGCTTGAAGCAACCATCCTCTTATGAGATAAGTACACGGGTACTTAAAGCTGAGGTAGAGGATATAGATAAGATCAAAGCGACGCACATGGCTGCTTGGAAGCAATATGGATGCACGGTGATGTCAGACGGATGGACAGATAGAAAGAGTAGGAGTTTGATAAACTTTCTTGTGAATTCACCTGAGGGGACTTTTTTTTATAAGTCCATTGATGCGTCAGAATCGATCAAGACCGGAGCTTTCTTGTGGGAGCAACTTGATAAGGTGGTGGAGGAGATTGGTGAGGAGCATGTTCTTCAAGTGATTACGACAATCATGCATCTTATGTGAATGCCGGTGCAAGACTTATGGACACAAGAAAATGTCTTTATTGGACTCCTTGCGCTGCTCATTGCCTTGACTTGATGCTTGAAGATATAGGCAAGATGAAAATTCACACGGAGACTCTTGAGATGGCAAAGGGTATAACCCAATTCATATACAATCATGGTTGGGTTCTTAATTTGTTTCGGGCACACACAAAAGGGAAGGAACTCCTAAGACCGGCCATTACACGATTTGCTACTTCCTTCTTAACTCTACAAAGATTGTACCAATTAAGACAACCTTTGAGAAAGATGTTTGCATCCGAAGAATTCAATAGGAGCACTTGGGCAAAAAAACCAAATGGAGTGAAAGTAAAAAGAGCGGTGATTTCTACTAGAAGTTTTTGGGCCAAAGTTCTATTTTGCTTTAGCACCACACTTCCACTCGTATATGTTCTACGAGAGGTGGATTCGGATGTGAGGCCATCTATGCCTTTTCTTTATGATATGCTTGATACTGCAAAGGAGAAGATACGGGATGCGTGTGGTGGCAGTAAGAGGAAGTACATGCCTTATTGGAATATGATTGATCAGAGGTGGACAGGTATGTTGCATAGACCTCTTCATGCGGCAGCGTACTTCCTAAACCAAGATGTTTCTATAGCGAGAATTTTAGCAATGATGCTGAGGTAAGAAGAGGCCTTCGTGAGTGCATGCAGCGCATGATCCCTGACATTCGTGAGTATGCACAGGCTGATGTGGAGTTAGATAGTTATAAACAGAAGCTTGGAGAATTTGGGAGCCAGTTAGCTCAAATGACCTTGAACGCTCGTAGTCCAGGTATAATTTAGTGAATATCTTTGATTCTTTGATTCTTTGTTTAGTCATGCGATGTCTAACACTTATTCTTTTAGCTGCTTGGTGGGAGAGATTTGGAGATGAAGTTCCTACACTTCAAAAGTTCGCAGTTCGAATTCTATCTCTTACTACTAGTGCTTCCGGATGTGAACGCAACTGGAGCACTTTTGAACAAGTAAGAAAAGTTAAAACCTACAAGGCTACAACTTATAAGTTATAACTTTCTTTATAATAAATACGCAATGACTTAATTTTAATAAATAAATTTGTTTGTTGAAGGTACATTCAAAGAAAAGATGCCGCTTGGAGCAATTACGTCTGCAATCCCTCGTTTATGTTATGTATAACATCAAGCTTCGAGAGAGGAATATTCGTAGGAGGCGATTGCATATTGATCCGATTTTGATAGAGGAGCCTGCTAGCGATGATGAGTGGCTTGTAGAGACTGAAGAGCCTTGTCTTATGGATGATATTGCATGGCTAGATGAAGTAAGGGATGAAGATGAGGCAAGGGAAGACGAGGACAGAGATTTTCTAGATGTCACTGCACTTGGTAATGAAGGTACTAGCATTGCGGTTGATAGTGAGTCTAGAGAAAAGAGACAAAGGGTAGATAGTTGTTCTTCCATGGACAAAGGAAAAGGACCTATCATTGATGATGTGGATGAGACCAGGGACGATATCGATCCGGAGGATGCTGAGTACATCTTAGAGGAGGATGATTTAGTCATCATAGATGAGATTAGGACATGATATTATTCCAGGATATTATGACTGTTTTGTATGACTGACACTGACTTATATTTGTGAACTTCTTTTGAAATTTGTTATGTTTGTGAACTTGTTATAACTTGTGAATGTGAAAAATTATTGCTATACTTCCTAAAATTTGTTGTGAGACTTGATAAATATGTTATATATTTGTTTTGATTTTTTAGATTTTTAAAATTATTTTTATTTATTAAAATTCTTAAATATACTATATATATTTATTTTATTAAATAAATATTAAATCACGTAACCTACGTTATGCGTTACGTTATAAGCTATCTTAACATAACAAAAGAAAAACGTTATGGTTACGTTATCGTTATTTTGAACATTGAAATGTTCATCGTCTCCCCAACCCGAGCCCCCCCCCAAAAAAAAAAAAAAACCAAACCCAAACCCGAGCTCTCCACCCCCCCGGCCACCTCCTCGTCTTCATCGCCGCCGCACGACACCATCGCCCTCGTTGCCGCACAACACCATCATCTTCATCGTCGCATACCACCATCATCTTTATTGTCGCTGCCGCCATCGCCTCGCCTCATTGTCTTCATCACCGCACGTGGCCTGCATCTTTGTCGATGTCGCCATCTTCGATTGTTGTCTTCATCTTCGTTGTCGACGCTGTCATCTGCTTCCATCGTCGTCGTCTTTGTCATGTCGTCTTCATCAGTCGCTTCCTGCCTCGCCTTCGTCGTCGTCGCCTAGTCATCGTCCTCTTCTGATCTAGTACAGACCTAAAGATCCTCGTCGCAATCTTCGTCTCATCGTTGTCAAATTGTCTTTATCTCCTTCTCCGTCGCCGCTTCGTCACAGTGATCTCGAGACTGACTGAGCCGATCCCAAACTAATGAGCCGACTTCGAGCCGACCCGAGACAGGCTGAGCTGACCCGAGCCGAATGTGCCAACCCGAGCTGATTGAGCAGACCGCTACAGTGCAGACTCGTTAACACTCCAGGTTTTGTTTTCAGGCCGGATCTCAGCCATTCGGAGCCTAGTTCGCACGATTCTCGATGTGTTGGAACCATGGAAGCGACAATTATACATCTACAGTATTCACAAGGGTTTGTTGCCAACCATGTCTCGTGATTAGGTTGGCAATTTGGATGCCCGTATCTCTGAGCAGGAGCTTGAGGATGAATTTCGAACATAAAGAGATATATGACGTATTTGGGTTACAAGAAAGCCACCAGGTTATGTCTTTATCGACTTTGATGACCGTAGAGATGCTCAATATGCAATTCGTGATAACTGGAGGGTTGAGATTTCTCGTAACTCTAGAGGTGGTGGTAACCGTAGTGGTCATGATCGTGGTGGACGTGGTTATGACTTGAAGTGTTATGAGTGTCGCAAGTCTGGTCATGTTGCTTGTGAATGCCGACTGCGAATTGATTTTGGAGGACTTGGCATTAGCAGCAATGATCACAGGAATCCAGACGAGCATTCCTATCTCTCCACCACTCTAGCTCAAACAGGTACTCATATATCTTGTCCTACATCGTCTAAGTCACATATTTGGATTACAAATTAGGTGTGATTGATCATATTACTGGGAAACGAGGTATCACGTCCTCTTTTACTCCAGCTTCTAATTGTGTAGTATTAGAAGATGTCTCCTGCACACCCATCCAGAATATTGGCACTGCCGCTACCACCCATATTCTTCATTTATCGTTTGTTTTCTATTTAACTCATTTTTCTTTCAATTTATTATCATTGAGTAAGATTACAAAGGTTTTTAATTATTCAGTAACATTTTTTTCCGACGCATTGTATATTTCAGGAGCTTAGGAAGGGAAAGACGATTACACAGGATGTAAGCAGAACGGACTATATAAATTAGAGCTGACACTCAATCACGTGACCTACATCAGCAGTGCATGAACTACCATTGTCGGTTAGATCACCCTTCTCTACCTACACTAAAAAAATTTGTTCCTACTTTAGATCGTGTTCATCCTTAGAGTGAGTTTTGTCACTTAGGGAAGCATCATCGTGTGTCTTACTCAAATCGAGTAAATAAGAAGGCTGATAAGCCATTTGATTTAGTTCATTCTGATGATAAGATCCATGTCCGCTGCCTTCAAAACTGAGATTTATGTATTTTGTTATCTTTATGGATGATTATTCTCGAGTCACATGCATATATTTGCTAAAACCTCGTTCTGAGGTGTTCTTTACATTTAAAGTTTTTTATTCAAAAATAAATAATCAGTTTAATTCTAACATTAAAATTTTGAGATCTGATAATGCTAAAGAATATCTGCACAACTTTAAAACATTATTGAAATAAAATGATATCTTGCATCAATCTTCTTGTGTTTACACTCCTAAGCAGAATGGGGTAGCTGAACGTAAGAATAGACACCTTTGAAATTGTTGGGACTCTTCTATTTCATAGACAGGTACCAAAAAAATTAGGATGAGGTCATTTTGACTACTTGTTACTTGATAAATTGAATATCATCCTCTGTATTGCAACATAAAATCACATATTCCATCGTGTACCCTGATATTGATTTGTTCCTTTTGCCTCCAGAGATTTTTGGATCTCTCTAGTTTGCCCATATCATAGTCCTCCATATCATAGTCCTCATAAGACAAAACCTGATTCTAGGCCACCTCTTAGAGGGATTTTTCTTGACTATTTTAGAATTCATAAAGGTTACAAATATTTTTGTCAATTTATAGGCCTATATATCTTGTCTGTAGATGTAACCCTTTTCGAATTTAAACCTGAGGTTTCCATATCTCCTACTTCTACATCACATCGATGGCTATGATTGCTTATTCTATCGAGAAACATTACTCAATAGTTGTGAGTTCACATTTGAAAATATGACTGATAAAAATACACTTTGGTTTCAGGATCCGATTCAGGTCTATACATGACAAATAGCTTTTGCTCTTATGCGAGCGCCAGCCTCAGTAACAAGTGATGCGCAAAAATCAAGTGAGATTGTTACTGCTAAATTACCTGATAATTCTACTACTGATGATCTTCTCATCGCACTTCGAAAAGGCAAATGTAATTGTACTCGGCATCCTTTTTCTAATTTTGTTTCTTATTCTCATTTACCATCTTCCTTTCATTCATTTATTTTTTCTTTAGACTTATGCTCGGTTTTCAAGAATGTGTCAGAAGCATTGTCGATTTCAAGTTGAACTCAGGCGATGCAGCAGGAAATGACAATCTTTAAGCAGAATGAGACTTGGGAGTTAGTCACACTCCAACCAGAAAAGAAAGTCGTTAGGTGCAAATAAGTTTACACTATCAAGTTTAACCCAAATGGGTCTCTGGCTCGCTTAAATGTGAGTTTAGTTGTCAAATGTTACTCACAAGTGTATGGACTGGATTATGTGGATATCTTCCCTATAATTGCAAAGATAACGTCTATGTGAATAGGTGTCATTAGCAACGACATACCACTGACCACTTCACCAGTTAAACATCAAGAATGCATTCTCAATGGTATTTTTGATTAGGAGGTTTACATGGAGCAACCACCGGACTTTATTACTCAAAGGGAGTGCGAAGGTTTGCAGGTTGGAGAAGTCACTCTACAACCTTAAAGTCTCCGAGAGTCTGATTTGGGCGCTTTACATCAATGACTCATGAGATTAGTCTCTGTCGTGCAGAGAAAAATCACTCTGTGTTTTGGCAGATAGAGCATGGGAAAAGGATCATGCTAGTTGTGTATATGAATGATATTATGATCATAGGAGATGACACAAAGAAGATTGATAGCCTGAAAAAGTACTTATAAAAGCACTTTCAAACTAAGAATTTTGGATCCCTGAAGTACTTCTTAGATATTAAAGTGGCCAGGTCCAAGAATGCCAAGGGCATTCTTCTGTCATAGAGGAAATGTTTACTTAACTTGCTTTTGGAGGCTGGGATACTAGGATGCAGGAGTATTGATTCTCTGATGGATGTGAACACAAAGATGCTACCAAATCAGGGGACTTCTTAAGGATGTTGAGAAGTACAGGTGACTAATGAAAAAACTGAACTACCTGATGGTGATCAGACCAAACAGCACATCGCAGTCAGCGTAGTGAGTCAGTTTTTGTCAGCACCAAGAACCCACATGGAGTCAGTAATAAGGATTTTGAGGTCTCTAAAGAAAGCTCTAGGGAGAAGACTGCTCTATTCGGATCATGGACACACTTGAGTAACAGATTTCTCCGATACAGACTTGGCAGGGTGCCCTTTTGATAGGAGACAGACTACATGATATTGTGTCTTCCATGAAAGAAATCTTGTGTCATAGAAAAAACAAGAAGCAGTGTGATCAGTCGAGTGTAGATCAGAATACATGGCAATGGCAAATGTGATAATAGAGCTGATCTGGATCAAAGATTTATGACAAAGATTGATTTCCCTCAGAGTGTCCCATGAGATTATATGGCGATAACAAGGCAGCAATATATATTGCTAAAAATGTCGTGTTTCATGAGAGAATCAAACACATTGAGGTTTGATTGTCATATAGTTCGTAAGAAGCTTGAGGAAAAGATCATCGTGGTGAAGCATGTATCATCAGAACACCGGTTGGCATATCTTCTTACAAACCACTTGGTAAACCAATGATAGATTTTATTTGTGACAAGCTGGGCATGTATGATAGATATGCTCCAACTTGAGAGGGAGTGTTGAGAGAGATTATGTATTGGCTATGTATTGGTTTACCCCCACATCGCTGGTGAGACTAGATGTACTATGTACTGCTTATTATATATAAATCAAAGTATGAGTTCTAGGACTCATCTCTTTCTCTCTCAATTTGTGATGCTACTTTAACACAATGTACATTGTTTTATTATAGTTTCTCTTTATTAAACTTATTTTTGCGGTTTTTGAGACTTGCAATATTGGCCTTAGAGTTTAGAGCTTGGAGTTTTAGGTTTTTATGAATTAATTAATTAGAATTCTTATCATGGTGATTTAATTAAAACTACGCATTCCCCTTTATTAATTTTAATTAGAATTCTTATCATAGTTACATAATAAAGTAGTCATTTTCCTTAATTTTAAACTAAGCATTGCCAGAGACAGATATTATAAAAGGTGCAAGCTACTATTATCACAATTCTTAAGTATGCACGTCTCCAAATGTATTTCTATGATGTATGTTTGTACGCACACATAGAATGTACAAGGCTCCAATAGTGCATCATGACCTAAGCAATAAATATCAGACCAATTAAACCTACCCTTCATACACATGCTACTGTACAAAGTCTTATAGCAGATTCGCATTCCCATCATCACACCAGGAACCAAAACATAAGTCTTGTAAAACTGCTCTAGACACCAGTTGATGAGGATGTGGCAAGTGTGACCTAACTTCTAGGTCATGCAGTTTTAGGCCCAAGCAACACTCACAAAATTACCCATAATTGCCTAGCAAGTCCCTTTATATTTGATCACCATAAATTTTGGAACTTTCCATACATCTATTTCCATAAAGGTCTACCAACCATTAATTTCAGAACTATCTGTAGATTAGCTAAGCTTTTGACCCGCTCGATTTGGAAAGCTATCATGATGATTACCTTTCGCCCCTAGTTTACTAAGTAGCAAGTAATTTTTGTTCCTTCCATTAGTTTATATATATTAGGTTTCAATGAGAAAATTAAATTTAAATCTAACTTCATCAGGAAAAAAATCACTTAAAATAATAAAGATTGTTTGGGTAACGGAAATGACTCCTCATTTCTGTTTTTATTTCATTGAAATTCTAAGAAATAAAAAATAAAAAGTTATCATTTGCATATTTTACTCCATCTTAGGCTTCAAATAGGTCGAGAAATGTGAGAAGGCTCAAACCAACATTTCAATCTCCCATTTTCTATTACTTTTGCTTTACACCCTTAAACACTAATCTTCGGATAACTCAAATCCACATTATGCATTGAGTTAATTTTTCCTAGCCCCCATTAGCATATTGTTCTAGCTCTGCTGCTACCTCCCTCTCTCACTCTCCCTCAAATGAGGGAACCATACCCCCGCCCCCCACGGCGGCCGCTTCACAGGAAACCCTCCAACATATTTTCTAATGGCAGCAGAAGGTAAGGCCTCTCCCCTCACCACCCATCATTGTGATCAGAGACCAAAGTTTTGTGGCAGTACTAAGCACATTGACCGTTTTTCTAGAGGAAAGGAAATCAGTAGAAATCCATAACAACAAAAGTTCTGGAACCAATGAAGCTAAACTATTAGGTGCTCAACCAAATAAAGAATTTCAAGCTTTGTATGTTAAAATGAAGTTCACACTGTCCAGGGATAGTTTCTGGTGGAGCTCTGTATTTCAGGCTGTGTATGGAGTATCTGGATACAAGGAAGCCTTTTTTTATTAAGGTTTTTTCCCGCTTGAATATGAGATACATAATGACATTTCAATGTATTTGCTTTTACATAAGAGGTTGTGCTCCACATCAATTAAGTCATAAAGAGCGACCCCCTTACAAATATTCTTCAAACAACAATTTCATAGCACTGATTACAAATACAGTTACCAGAAAGTGTCCATACCCTGGCTGTGCTACCAATCTACCAAAAAAATATTACCAGTAATAGGTGCAGAGAGCAAAAGTTATCTACGAGAAAAAAAAAACAAAGAACAAGGCAATGACAGACTAGTGATTTGGAAGATAAAGATGCGGAACCGTCCATGGATTGTGAAGGCATTCACTGCATGGACCACATAAATATAAGGTCTTAGTGATTGTTGATAGGTTAAGTGGCCTTTTTTATATGTAAACTGAAAAATTCAGCACATAAATTTTGTTTTTAGAATGCCCTCTCTGTGTAATTAAGTGTGATTACTACATGAGGCATACTGGTTCTCCCACTGTAGATGAAAGAAATGATACAACAAAAATTATGTTTTATCCCCTCTCTCTATGAAATGTGAAAATTCTTTGTTTCCTCTCAAACTAAACCCGTTGATCATTCTAAATGATTGGCTGCAGAACTAAACATCAGCAAACAACAAGCAACAAACAAATAGCTGAAGTTATGGAAAATCCATTGCAGTTCTAGAAAGTAAAACAATAAAATAAGTGCAATCTAAAACTGTGTAAACACGGTATAATCTATCAAATATAACTATATAAGCCTCTTTTAGAACTCAGGTGTCAAATAGTTTTAGATTTTAAAGTCAAGAAAAATAGGATGCATGTTGATATTTTAATAATAGAAAATGGACTTTTGTTGGATGAAGAAGCTAGTACATTTTTCAAGACTTACAATATTCACTTTTTTGGTTACAGAAAAAACTAGACTGAATACAGAAATGTGATTTGTAGCTAGCTACGGATTGAAATTTCTGCCTATACTAGAAGCCCATATAATGAATTGCTGAAGAATACTTCAAAATCAAAGCAAAATTGAAAAATATATATATATATATATTTAAATATTTATCCGTGCGCCCAAACGCAACATCAATGAAATCATGTAATTTAATCATAAACAGCGAACAGGGGTTGGGGGCGACGGCGAGGGCTTGCCTCAGGGTTTGGCCGGTGAGGGTTGGAGATGGGAATTGGAGGCATTGAGTCTGGCCGTCGAGGATTATGACGAGAATTTGGTAGATCGCCCTTGATTAGGGTTAGGGTTTTCAAAGAGGAGCTCTAATTTAAGACATGGGGGAGAAATCGAAAAGGGGTTGAGATTTCGAGATCGATGGATGGAGATTAGGGAGAAGAGAGAGAGGAGAGTTCGTCTTGAAATTGGAGTAAGACGGACTATTGATGAAGACGGGTCCGATTTGTTTTCGGATCATATCCGGCTCGCATTAATGTCTAGGTAAATTAGTGTACCGCCATTGTGAACGAAAATCGACCGATTAGTCAAGTCAAAAGGAAGAGAGGGAGAGGAGAAGGAAGGAGGAATCTAAAAAAGAAAAAAGAAGTCAAATGTTGACACTATTCTCTCTCACACGGATGAAGATAAATGGACGGACAAAATTTATATATGATATGAGTCACGGGAGAAAACCTCTGATCGATCAGTTTTGACTAATATATGATTCTGTCAGCGATGAAAAACGACCGGCAGAACAACAAAGAAAAAGAATATAAAAGGAAGAAAAAAAGAAGATGAGGAAGAAAGAAGGGGAGAGGGCTTTGACTTTGCTGGAAGGAGGAGGAAGGAGGGGGTGGGGGAAGAAAGCGGGCGGGGGGGGAGGGCATAGAAGGCGGTGGCTGGCGGCGCTCTCTCTCTCGCGCGCGACAGAGAGACAAACGGATGAATAAAGTTTCCACACGAGTCGCGAGAGAAAACCTCATTTCGATCAGTTTTTAATACTTGATGTTTTGTGCTTTAATCCCCTTGAGATTTTTCACTTTGCTTTTTATAATGCAAAACTCTTTAAGAATTGAATTCTTCCTTTTTTTTTCCCTTTTGCGAAGTACAAAATAGCTTATTACTGCTCTACGAACGTCCGCCTCTAAAGTCATTGCTAATTCCAGACCTTCAGGGTCAAGCATGAGAATGTTGCCACCCTTTTAGGGATGTCAATTCGGTCGGGCCGGCCCGGCAACCCGCACGGGCATGACCCTGGCAGGACCCAGGCCAAACCCGGCCGGGTCCAGGGTTTTTGCGGGCTAGCCCCCAGATCCACAATTTTGCGGCCCATGGCCCGGTGGGCCGTGCCAGGCCCAGAAGGGCAGGCCAACGGCTAGAGCCATTGGGCTGGCCGCCAACGGCTCTTAGAGCCGTTGGGAGGTTTTTTTGCAAATTTTTATTTGCAAATACCCCCTGCCTTCATCGAACCGCTATCATAACCGTTTGGGGGGCATTTTGTAGATTTTTTTTTTTTTTTGCAAAACCCCCCTAATGGGTATATGACGTGTTTTGTTATGTTTTTTGCAAAAAAAATTGCAAAAACCTCCTCTATAAATACTTGACTTTCCCACTTCATTTCACTCGGCAAAAATTACTCCTCTTCATCTTCCTCGAGCTCTACAAGCTCTCTTTTCTCTGTATAAGCTCCTCAAGGTCTCTCTATAAGCTCTACAAGCTCTCAAGCCTCAAGTCTAAAAGCTCTACAAGCTATCTCTATGAGCTCTACAAAGCCCTCTTTCTCTCTCTACAAGCTCTCTATAAGCTCTTCAATCCGGTATTTATATTCTTATAAAATTAGAAATTAGTCAAAAAAAGGGATGCCAATTCTAGTCATGTTGGATCTAGTCAAGTTTCTAATTCTAGATTTCATGGTAATTTTAATATTAATAATGATACTTGGGAGCCCTAAATACGCCACTAGACGACACTTCGCGAATTCTATACACGCAATTTACACCATGCACAGATTTTAATGCTTCTTTTCATGTACCTAGCACTGTTCCCTATATGCCTATTAGTTCCCCTGAGGTATCAACTACCTCCACAACTCTTAAATTTGGAGTTTTGAAATATTTTGATAAATTAATTATTAATCGAGCTAGGAAGGTTCAATACAAGTTGTGCCCAAATGTTCATATTCTTTTCCCAAAAATACAGAAATTGGTCCAGTTGCCTGACATATTAAGAGTAAACACTCCGAACACCAACCAGGACAAACCCAAAACAGCACTTTGGGTGACACTTTTAGTTATAATCATACATCAGGTAAAATAAGTTTAGCGAAATATTTTATTCGGTCTCAACAGCCTTTTAATATGGCCGAAGACGATGCATTTACAGATATAGTCACTCATAATCCTGATTATGAGCCGGTTAGTCGGAACACTATAAGATCAGAAATATTTTATTTCCGATAAGGAATGACAGATTTGTGAATGGATTTGTGAATTTTTAAAAAGATTTGAAAAAAATAACAAAACTATTTTCTAGCATTTATTACCCAACGATAAGAATAATATTTTATGAATTAACCGAAATAAGTGAAATATTTTCTGAAAGTAGAAATATTGATTCTATAAGAGATATTATTGCTCCCATGGAGAAAAAATTTAATAAATATTTTAAAGAATTTCCTTTTGTCTTTTATTTTGCTGCTATGATGGATCATAGGATTAAATTTAATGATGTAAATTTTTACTTGAAAATTTTATGAAAGGATGGACTATGAGGATAGTTCTGCCCTAATGTGGACAGATATTGATTTTTCTATGAATAAGTTATATAATTTTTATGAAACTACTTACGGAAATAAACAATTTTCTTCATCTCAAAGTTCTTCAACCTCTAGTAGTAGAAGTTCATTATTTACTGGCCTTTTATTTGCTTTCAAAAAATCTAAAACTTCTAACTCTTTAAATGAACTTCATTATTATATACAATGTGTTATGACTCCTAAAATCGATCAAGATTTAGGATTTGAAATTTTTGATATCTTAGCACGACATAAATCACTGGCATCAACTTATCCTAAGCTTTCCATCATGACATGTGATTTACTAACTCTTTCGGCATCTGCAGTACCTTCGGAGTCTGCTTTTAGTACTGGTGGTCAAGTGCTGACTGATACGATGAACCGTCTGGCATCGGATGCGATCGAGATGATCATGTGCGGAAAAGAGAAGTCAAAATAAAATAATTAACGATCTCATCGAAGATTCTCCAAAAGACTCCCCATAAGATGAATGAAGACTTGCATTTTTTTATTTATGATTGATAAAATGTATTAAGAATGAAGACTTGTATTTTTTTTAATGTATTAATGATAAATTTGAAAAAAATTGATTTATACTTCAATTGTATTTGTGTCAATTATCCATTTTATTGGATTATTAATAAAAATAATATTTTCATTTCACGCCTTATAATATTCTTGCTAATTTTATCACAACTTGAATAAGTATTTTTTGGGAATTTTTTAGAATTTTTTAGTTTTTTTGAATTTTTAAAGTTTCTTTAAGTTTTTTAAGTTTTTTTTTTAATGGCAAGCAAGCACGGGCCGGCCGAGTCTCGCCGAGGGGCGGGGCACCCGGGCCTTGGGCCATGCCCGGGTTCCATATTTGGAAACCGGGCCGTGCCGCCCGCCTGTTGGCCGGCGGGCCGAACCGGGCACGACCCGGCCACTAGCCCGAATCCGGCCCGGGCACGGCCCAATTGCCATCCCAACACCCTTTCTTCTACACTTGTTTGCAAGGTTGTTTGGTTAGGGGTGGAAGTGAGAAAGTGAGGAAGCAGTAATAGTTCTCTTTGAAACTTGAGAATTTGTCAGTAACTTTTTCGGTATTTGGATGTTGTTGGGAAGTATGGTTTGGAAAATGTTATGTCTTTTTCGGTGTTTGGATGGTAATCTGGAAGTGAGAGTGAAAAAGTTGACCACAAAGTTGACCGCAAAATAATATTAAGATAAAAAATTAATTAAGAAAAATAAAAAATAGACTTAGAAAGCAAGTGAGATTTACATGATCGCAAAATTAACTGTCTTGAACTATAACTTATTACGAATAAGATTTATATGACCACAAAATTAACTGTAGCACCCTGAAAGTGAAGAAATAGTCGTGTAAGAGGGAAAAGAGAAAAAGAAAAGGGGGTTTCTTATTTTTATTTTTCAGTGTTTGAATAAATAGGGAAGTGAGAAATGACGTTCCCATTTCCTTACATCTGCCTACTTCCTTGAATCCAAACAACTCTCTCATTTCTTCTAATTTCTTAGATTAGAACCACTTTTAAAAGCCAACACTTTCTTCATTTCTTTCTCTTTTAACTTAGTTATTCTTTTAGTTTTTCTTTCAACGAAAGCACCAACAACATTTTCTTCCTTTAACTTCTCCTCTTCTAACTTAACTTAGTTTATCTTTTCTTTTAAAAACTAGGAAGAAATATTTTAATTGGTATTTAGTAAATTTAGAAGGATTAGAAAAACTTCTATCGTGGTCCCTCCTTTGTGGATTATGACCCGCATAGTCACTTATTATAGTGGTAGTATTGAGAAATATAGCACAATATCCTTGACAATTCTGAATATTTTTGTGTAGATCTCGCCTCAATCAGTAATTTGAAAGATCTTCTTCGTGAAAACAAATCAATGAATTATGGGAACATCGTGTATGTGCGTGGTTGGATGATAATGGAGTACCAACCAACTGGCATTGATTACCAACAGATTGGGATGAAAATTACACTGAAGATTCGATGATGCAGCACTACATGGAGTTTGATGAAGATCATCAAGACGAATCAAGATTCTCGTATCACACATTTCCTCAGGCAGAGTTTGATAAATCCAATAAGAAGTATAAGACAATCGCTGATAAGAAAAGGCAAGAGAAACTCTTTGAGGAGAAAGATATGGTGATGGTATATTTGAGGAAAGGAAGAATCCCAACTTAAAAGTCCCTATCAAGTAGCTATATCCTAATAGGAACTCGAGGACGAGTTCTTTGAAAAAGGAGCCTGATACAGGAAGAGAAGCACAACAAACAACAGGCTAAAAGACTTGACATGTTGACAGCCCTTCTTGGACTGTCGACAGGCTTTTCTCGAGAATTGAGAATTTACAGTTCTGACGACAGGGCCTTTCACGTATCGACAACCCTATTACGTAACAGGTATCTGAGTTTGCTTAGGATTCTGTTTTGGGTTCCACATTAAGATTTCTATAGAGTTTACACTTTCTTTATTTTGAACTTTTTTTATTTTAAATTTAGCTTTCATAAATAGAATAAGACTTTTGTAAGCCTATATAAAGACCCTTGTATTTTTTTTTAATCAATTTTATTCAACTTTTAATCAATATATTATGAGTTTTCCTCACATTTGCTCGTGGATTTGAATTGTTCTTTTTGGCTCATGGATTCGGGTCATTCTTACTTGTGGATTTGAGTATTTATCCCTACCTGCAGGCTTCTTTATCGTTCATCAGCACTAGAACGAGACCTAACCCACGTCGATCATTTTCTTCGCTTCCCTACCTGCGTCAGAATTTTACCTGATGTAGCACCCCGTTCTCGGGATACCTACCCAGAAACGTGTCCCAATTTTTCGATCGTATTGTTTTAATTTTCTTTTTGTGTTTGTTTTTGTTTCTGATTATTTATATTATTTGGTATCGGATCTGGATTCTCAGACTTAGAGTCAGCCCTAGTTTGGACATGTAAATATATCAATGATTTTATTTAAATAATGGATATAAATAATAATAATTATGATGATGATGATGCAAGTGATAACTATGAATGTATAATGTTACACATATTCAAGTGCACAAGAGTTTCATACATGGTATATACATACTCTACTAACCGTACCTATTAATTTAATCAAAGTGCAAGATAGTGGAGGGGGTAAGTGAGCATGAGAGAGGTTGATCAATGGCTAGGATGCCCTTGATTTGTGCAAGGCCACCTGGAGAGAATTGGAGTTGTGGCAAACTTGTAATTATGGCTGAATTGGGATCTTTAATTTCAGTCCAAACTTTTTCATCTCCCATTCTCCCCATCCTCTCAAACTCCCCATAATTAGAAACCTAGAACCCATATTCTTCTCTAGATGAACTCACAATGTATCTTCCTCTTCTTCTCTTTTTGCTTTCCTTCTTTCTCTTCCTTCAAGAGAGACCAAGATAGGAGGGGTAATCCGAGCTCGCCTTGATGGGGGGCGCACCCAGCCGGGCTAGGCCACGACCAGGCCGCCGGCGTCGCAGCTCAGGCCGCGGGGCCACGCCCAAGTCGGGGGGGAGATCCAGGAGGAAGAGGGGTGTTTCCACCTAGGGCAAATCCAAGTTTTGGGGGGTGAATTTCAGCCCAATATCTGAACTTTTAGAGGTCTCTCTACTGACTATTTAGGTAAATTTTTGACTGAATTTTTAACAGAGAATTAGTATATAAAATAGCTTTTAACCCTCAAGAATGTTGATGAATCTAGTACTAGAAGGTAACTTGATGTTTTTTGAAGAGGATTGTTGTTTGGGATCACGTGGAATCAAGGATTGGCGAAGAAATACGAGAAAGAAGGCGGGAACATAATTAGGTAAAATTTGTAACAAATGAGGAGATTATTTGAGAACAAGAATATTCTAATAGATTATGAGTACATGATATTATTTTACTAGTAATATTTAGGAATAGAAATTAAACTCCATGAAGGGTGTTAATTAGAAACATTTTAGTTATATTAAAAATCGTGTGATAAAAAAATAATTGGTATATTCTCAAATGGGTAAGAAGTTAGTAGTAAGTAACTATGAAATATTCCTCTTGTACGGGAGACATTGTAGTTGTGATCTAATTGAAGTTCATTTAAATTTTGTATATGTGATGTTGATTGATACTAATACTAAGAACATCAAAATAGGGAGATTAGTATACGGGTGTCCGATATGGTTTATTGGGAAAGAAATACAACGTGGTGCTCGGTGCGAATCTCTTGTAGGACACTCAACTTGAAGGTGAGTGGGGTTCTGGTGAACCTTGAGTAAATTATGAATAATAACAACTATATTGTTAACTTCGTAGAGTATTGATAATTTTCACATGAATGTATATAAAACGAAAAGTTAGTTAATTATGAGTAACATAAGCATGATATGATTGTTTAATTAACGTGTTCAATATGTGTCAAACTCTTGCTATGATGTGGACACATGTGTTGTTTGATGATAACTCTCGTGCTGACTCTTAATGTAATGAGCATACATGTGAGTGGAGGACAGTTCTTGATATAACTAGTTAATGTTGCTTTGTTGATTCAAATTCTTGGTGAAACTAGCAATGAATGTGCATGCATTGGGGTTTGCATCTCGTGGAGGAAGGGGCCAGAGAGATCTGGTATGGGTTGAAGACGGTGTGAAGGAAGGGACCGGAGGGATCCGGTAGGGGTCGAAGACGGTGTGGAGAAGGGGCCGGAGGGATCCAGTAAGAGTCAAAGACAGTAAAATATTGTTACATGTACAATTGAAGTGTGTGTGTGACACTGTGTGTACACTATGTGTGTTACTTGAGTGTTGTATGGTGGACATCCTGCGTAGTGATATGATGGACATCCGAAATCTATATTACACTCTAACATTATAAATAGCTCATGCCTTGACATCAGAATACGAAGTTAATGAATTGTAATGAGTACCCTAACATTTGTTGTTATACACTGTTGTTATACACACTTTAGTACTATCCGAGCAATAAAATTGAAATAAGTTGATTATATAGTTGAAACATCTATATTCTTGATTACTGACTCTTATGTTTCATGTACTCTACACTTTACTAATGCATGTTGGATTGTAACAATTAGCTGAATCTCACTCATTGAGCCGTCGAGCTCATCCCTCGTAGATTCATATTTTCAGGACAAGTCAGAGATAAATACCGACTAAAGGTAAGGGTAGAGCACTAGAAGAACTCAAAGCATTCATTGTGTCGGTTTACCACGCTTTTGGTTTATAATTGAGTATTTTGTTTATATGTATATACATAGAGTTGATGTTATATATTAGACTAAATAGTCGAATATGTGTGATTTGATTCGATGATGCATATATGTATACCTGTGTACAAGTTCTATATGAATATGATTTTGAGCTGGCTTGTGTTAGACTGTGATACTGAGAAGAATACTATCGAGTAAATATTTAATTTATTATCTTTGAGTTGTATCCATATAATTGAATTTGGAAGATTTATAAGTAGGCGATGTCAAGCCGAAATTTATTACAACTGCGTGGGATATTGTTTATAAATATGTGGTCGACGTAAATTTCAGAATTGTATGTATTGATGTATTAGAACACTCTATATAATAAAGGGAATGCTGCCAAAATTTTTGATGAATTCAGAGATGATTATAAATATTATACAATTGATTAGCATAATTGGATTATATTAAACTTAACTCAATGATTAAAACTTGGGACTGTTACAAAGCCCTTGGGTCTATTCCTTAAGGAAGCGGTGACACCCTATTCCTGTTCGAGTGTATTCTAAGTCCTTTGGGCATAAGGTAAGTCCTAGTACCTAGCGGTACATTCCGGCTCAGTACTGGATACTCTTGGACTGCTGTCCCGGGCATGCACGGGACTCATTCCAAACATGGTTCGTCGATCTTCATCAGTTTTCAATAACCAACCTCATCCCAACTTGTATGCAGAGATATATGGTATGTCACGGGTCATCCCTGTTACAGGGGTTCAGGAATTCAGGAGCACAGGAGTTCAGGAGTACCAGAGGACTGTTAATAGTATAATAATCATGCCAAGTCCCCGTAAAAGTGATAATCATGAATATGTAATGTAATATAGGTGTCAAGTACAACAGTATCCAGTCAGGTGTCATAATATCAGATCAAGTGTACTAGTACCATGTGAAAGCATATAAAGTGAGTGATAGCATGTCGATTGTCAAGTGTCATATATCAGGTGTTAGGTGTCAAGTGATAACATGTCAAATACCGGTGTCAGGTATCAGGTGTCAGGTGTCAAGTATAACATGTCAAGTACCAGTGTCAGATATCAAGTGTCAAGTATCGGGTATCAAGTATACCCATGTCAAGTACTGGTGTCAGATATAAAGTGTCAAGTATAACATGTCAAATGCCGGTGTCAGATATCAAGTATCAGGTATAACATATCAGGTGTTGGTGTCAGATGTCAAGTGCCAAGTATAACATGTCAAGTATCGGTGTCAGATATCAAGTGTCAAGTATAACATGTCAATTATCGGTGTCAGATATCAAGTGTCAGGTATAACATATCAGTGTCAACACCATATATTAACTCGCATAATGAGACATCATGTATTAAAAAGTAGGATAATAATTATTAGGTATATCGGATGGTAATAAAGTATGAATCAACACAAGAAATGTACTCGCCTAAAAATCGGAACGCAATACCGAGTTAAAATACGAGAATTTCACGAACACCACGAGCATGCTATATAATAATATAATTATATATATATACACACACACACACACATATTAGAGAGAATAAAAGAGGAGAGAGAGTGAGAGGATTAGTTAGAGAGAGAGTTGTCGGGGGGAGAGAGAGAGATTGCTGAAAGTTAAAAGGGGGTAATTATCAAATAATGGGAAGGGTAGAAATGGAAAGAAGGGAAAAGAAAGGAATAAAAGAAAGAAAGAATGAAAGAAAGAAATAAAGAAGAAAAGAAAAAGGAGAGGGGGGTGGCCGGCGACCTGGGCGGCGCCGCCGCCGGCAGAGGGGCGGCCGGCGAGGAGGGTGCAACACCCTAGTGGAGGAGGGTGATGGTTGGAGGTGGTGCTGGTGGTGGTGTTGTTGTTTGTTGGTGGCGGTGTTGTTGTTTGTTGGTGGCGGCGGCGGCGACTGTGGTGGTTGATGGTGGTTGTTGGTGGTTGTGGGAAGTTGGAGGAGGAGGAGGAGATGGTGGTGGGGTGGTTGGAGTGGAGGATTTGGTGGAGTTGGTGGTGAATTTTGGAGAAGAAGAAGATGGTGAAGTGGTGGGTTTTGGTGAAATTGGAGAAAAAGAGATGGTGTTTGAAGAGGAGGGAAGTGGGGAAGGAAAAGGGGAGGTAGGGGAGGCGGCGGAGGCTAGAGGGCGGTGGCGGCCTAGGTGGTGGAGGTGACGGTTATGGAGTGGACGAATGTGTTGGTGGGAAAAATGAAGAAGAAGGTGGAGAAGGAGAAAGGAAGGAAAGAAGGAAATTAAAAGAAGGGAGAGGGAGAGGGAGAGAATGGGTGCGGGATGGCCCCCTGCTTGCTTGCTGCTGCTGCTGGTCATGGGGAGCAGGGCATGGGTCAGCCAGGTTGCAGGGGATGGGGAGAAGGAAAGAGAAAAAGAAAAGAAGAAAAAGAAAGAAAAGAAAAGAAAGGAAAAAAAAGGAAAAGAAGAAAAAGTAAAGAAAATTAATAAATAAATATATTATTAAATAATTAATTTAATAGAATATTCTAGGAGTATAAAGTAGAGGAGTGGAGAAGGAAAAAGTAAGAAAAGAAAAGAAAAGAAAAGAACGGTAAATAATATTATTATTTAAATACGATAAAATTTGACTGTCTTAGAAACGCTCCAAAAAATTCTCAAAAATAGAAAATATTATTTTAAGATGCCCGGTGAAATCGGATTCGAGAAATTTAATATAGTTTCAAATTAAAAATCTTAAAATCCTCCGGCGATACCGGCCGACCTCAAAACCGATCAATTTTTGATAAATTCAGAAAAATCTCAAAAAAATATCTAGATAGAAAATGATATTCTAATAAATAATGTGAAAGTCGTTTCTAAAAATTCAACTCCATTTGAAAACTAAAAATCTGGGAATCAGTTAGCGATGCCGACCGACACCGGTTTTAGAGATTTTGCAAAATAGTTCTGAAAAATTCTAGAAAATCATGAAAAATCTAAAATATTAGAAAACAGTTTTTGAAACTAAAATTGGTCAAATCGGATTACTAGAAAGGTCAAATCGGGCGGTATACCGGTTTCGGCTTCCAGGTCCGGGCCATGCCTGATTCTAAGACTGAGAATCCAGATCCGATACCAAATAACATAAACAATCACAACCCGAAAACAAATACGAGAAAAAAATTGAAACAATATAGTCAAAAAAATCGGGACACATATCTGAGTACGTATCCCGAGAACGGAATGCTACACCCCATGCATATTTTTCAAGAAGTAATCAAATCGACCGACGGGAGGGTTTTTTTCTCGTGACTCTTTCACGAATTTGTTTGCCCATACTCTGTACGGCTTCTGCCTTCACCCGAGAGAGACCGTCTCCTTCCTCCATCCACCTCCTTCTAACACCCAAAAAAAAAAAAAAAAAAAAAAAGAAAAAGAAAAGACCACCACCTCCGTCTTCGCCACTCTGGCGGTCACTTTTCACCACGGTTGGATTCAAGGAATTGGGTGGAAGTGAGGAAGTGGGAAGTGTCTTTTCCCATTTCCGCTGTTCATCCAAACAATGGAAAAGGAAAATGAAAAAAGGTCTTTTCCTTTTCTCTTTTCTCTTTTACATAACCTTTTCCTCACTTCCAGTGTGCTACAGTAAATTTTGTGGTCATGTAAATCTCATTTGTAATAAGTTGTAGCACAAAACAGTTAATTTTTCGCTCATATAAATCTCACTTGCATTCTAATTACAGTCCAATTTTTATTTTTCTTAATTAATTTTTATTTTAATATTATTTTGCGGTCAACTTTGTGATCAACTTTTCCACTTCCACTTCCACATTACCATCCAAACACCAGAAAAGACATAACATTTTTCAAACCACACTTCCCAACAACATCCAAACAACAAAAAACTTACTAACCAATTCTCAAGTTCCAAAGGGAACTATTACCACTTCCTCACTTCCTCACTTCCACCCTTAACCAAACAGGCCATATGTGAATCTCAGTTGGGTAAGTTAGATGATATACCCGATCCGTTTGGTAACAAACCCGACGTTTTAGACCCGCTTAAACGTTGAAACTCAAGAAGAGAAACGCAAGCGGAAGCAAGAGATCCGACGTTGATGGCCGGAGACAGCAATAAAGGCGGGAGGCCGCCATCGCCGGCGTCGTTTCCGATGGATCTGAATATTCCTCGGTGGGTATGCCAGAACTGCCGCCACTCTCTCTGCGTCGTCGGCGTCGAATCCTTTGCCGACAAGTTCTTCAATGATCCCTCACGATCTGGTCAGTTAGGGTTTCGATGTCCTCTCTTTTCAGTTGAAATTAATTTAAAGTCAAGCTTTAATCGCGTCAAATTATCAAGGGATTTATGTTTGAACCTTTTTTTCCTTTTTCTTTTCCTGTCAAATTGATTGTGTTCTTGATTCTGTGAAACTAAGTAGTTATTTGCTGAATTGGGTTCCTATGCACATAAAGTTGAATATTATTGCTTGCAGTTGTTAGTTTTCTGCTTACTGTTCTTCAAGTTCTTCTCAAAAGATTCAGTCTTGTCTTCGATATTTATATCGCGGTCTTTTCACTAACTCTGGAGAGTTTTGTGGTTAATATGGTTGCTGCCAGAATTAATTCCCATGGAAAGCACTTACCTTGTATCTAGTTCTTCTGTTGTATTATTTATTCTCATCTTAATTCTGACATCTTATCAGATTAAAATTAGGTTTGTCTTTCTTCTTCAATTTCATGTGTTTTTAGATAGGGAATCTCATAATGCAAGGAATTTAGCCTTTCCTGTTTAGTAAATAAACTGCAGTGAACTTCTTTTTAATGAATGATGAATCAAAGTAAATCACTGTTTTGAAATTGTTATATTTACCACAATGAATTGTCCTCCATCATTAACACAGGGATGCAAGCGTCTGTCCAGGGAAGTGTCTTGGGCTCTAGCCGAATGGACCATTCTTTTGTGGTTCTACCGAAACAAAAGGCACAAGGTCATGGGATCCCTCCTCACCCTCGAACTGGGTCCCGACAGTCCGAGGGTAGCCAGTCTTCAAAGGCAATGGAGGAATCATATGTGGTGCTGCCCCCTGCTGCCGCTTCTATGTACAAGAGTGACTCTGCTTCTGAGGGAGGTGGAAGTCAGCTACCAGCTCTTGGTGGTAGCCAGAGTAGTAATTTGCACTCAAACACAACAGGATTCCACTCAAGCATTACAGTCTTGAAGCGGGCGTTTGACATTGCCACGTCCCAAACACAGGTTAGAAATAGAATGTGCACTTGCTTCTGTTAGAGTATTTAAATCCAAAAGCACACTAATTTTGCTTTGATCCAGACAATAGCTGCTCGCTTATATTTGTGAACTTCAGATCTTAGCCTTTGGAGCTCTTGTGCACATGATTTTAGAGCTTTTGAGCATGTAAACTGAGTCTGATTTGCTACTGGGTTTTGTTTGGTTTTGTTTTCTTTGATGATCATGCAGGTTGAACAACCTCTGTGTTTGGAATGCATGCGGGTTTTGTCAGATAAACTTGATAAAGAGGTTGAAGATGTCAATAGAGATATCAAAGCTTATGAAGCTTGTCTTCAGCGTTCTGAGCTTGAGTCTTATAATGTTCTCAGTGATGTTGATTTTCTCCGGGAGAAGACAAAGGTTCTTATTTTCAACCCGCTCTTTCATTTTTCTTTTTTGCTTTCTTAACATATTATCTTTAGAACATCTGTTTACCATATTTTCCATGACTCCGTGCACATGATTTAGTTATTTTGTAATCATTGATTAATAAAATCTAACCTTTTGTGACAAAATCATGATTCAAAGTGCAAAATTTCCTTAAGAGTCGTAGGTTCCAAGATTGTGTGGGATTAATGCATATTTTAGATACCCTAGACCGTGAATCTAGTCGCACTAGAGTTAGAGGTGTTTTCTTTTTGGTGTTTTTTAAAAAATTTTTGTTTTGTTTTGTTTTGTGCGTGTTGCGGGGCGGGGCGGGATTTTTCTGGAGCACACCCAGGAACTAGTTGAGCTCTTACAACTTCCTCTTCCTTGAGCATCTAACCTATATACTCACTGGCCATCTACATCCACAACAAATTATACCTCCCAAGGATACCCAACCTCTATTTATAACCGCAAAACTTTTCTTGCTGTTTTTTCTAGAAGGAAAGTCTTGTTCCATTTGCATCACAATTTCATTTGTGGAAACCCAAGTCACATCCCATTGAAGTCTATCCTTGGGCAACTGCAAGCCTACGCTTCAAGTAAAATGACGGTCAAAAGACTTTACATCAATTGAAATGTGAAAGTAATTGCAGGATAATACTTTCATCATTTATTGACAGAGAAGGTTTCTTCTAATTAATTCATTTATCTTTCATTTTCTCTCACTAATATGTGTACTTTTATAAATTAATTGATATATACATGTCAATCAATCTTAAGGCACGGAAGGGAGTCTGCATGTTTGAATGTTAATTCCATATGAAGTAACCAAGGAAAGAATGGTCACATCAAAACAAGAAGTTCTACATTGATCTCATTTCCTAATGCAGTATTAACTTTTTTGATGTCATTCTCTCTAAGGAATACTGCACAGTTCATCAATAACTTAAGAAAATTTTGTCATTTTTTTATTATCGAAGAAATTGCAGTGTTACTCTCTTCTCTACTTTTTGCCATATCCAGTATTAAATCCTTTCTTGGTTACTTCCCGAGGTCAATGTGTTTTTTAAATATCAATGCAGTAATGCACTGCGCAACACATATTTTCTTGCATGAGAAGACAAATTTTCTGTACACATTGTCATAAACACTATACCTGATAGTTTCCTTTCTGTTTGGGAAAAGTGCATGAAACCAGCAGATTATTTCCATGTATTATTTTATTTAAAAGATTTTATTGAATATAAGCTGGCAACTAAATGAGGGTTTGGCCTATCTGAGTTCTTTTCTTAGTTCATGTTTGAAACAGAGAACTTCTATGGTACTCTTTAAGATATTCTAAATTAAAAGTTTTAAACTATACAAATAACATAGAATTATTCGTTATACCTTGCATTTTGTTTATATTTAATTTCCTGTTTGATTGAAACTCTTCTTGTTTTACTTTCATAGACTGATGTGACTTTGCAGTTGAGATATATGTAGTTCACTTTAATGTGTTCTCTTTGGCTTTACATGTGCATTAGATCTGAATATAGCAAATATATCTTCTTTCTCCATCTTTTAGACTCTTAGTCCAGGAGAAGGTTGGATTTGGTTGTATGAAATTAAATTGTCTGACCAATAAGGTAGGTCTAGTGCTTGACAATTGGATTTCTAGGATTTATGCAAGCCATTTTCCTGTTGTCATTTCTTTGGCCGTGAATTTGGCATAATTTAGCATGATGACATTGGTTTGCCAGCCAGTTATAAAATTTCAATAAATCTGTAATTAGGCCTTATGCTCCAGCCATCCCCATTTTGATGGGAAAAGGCTTAGAGATGACGGATGGTACATAATGATGAGAGTGATCTTTCTGCTCAAATTGTGGTGAGCTCAGATCGTATATTTAAAACAGACTTCTCTGTTCACCATTTAAGTACTTAATTATTCCAAATCTCATCTAATTATATATTGCTAATATTAACCAAGGTTCTAAATATCGGATATCGGGATCGTATCGGATGGGGGTTTTTCATATCGGATATCGGATATCGGGGGAGATATCGGGGATACGCGCGCATATCGGGCGTTCATATTGGACACTGTATATAATGAAATACTGATAACTAAAAGTTGGTTTAGAATTATAGATATCATCTGCCTAATAAAAATGATGTAATATGCATGCAAAGACAGTAAAAAATAATGTACATTTTCACGCATTCGTGCAATAAATAAGTTATTTCATATCAGGCGATATATCGAGTGATTTATCGGCCGATATCGGGCAATTTATCGGAAATATCGGCCGTTTTTTGCTGCAAATGATTTCTCCATATCGTATCGACAGCAGGCAAAAAAGGAGATATCGGACGATATATCGGCTGACTCGGCCGATATTTAAAACAGGGATATTAACTATAAGTAGAGTATTGTCCTATATGCTACTGTTCTCATCTTGCAACAGTTGTTATAATACCTACCTCATGAAGTGGTTTTTTTGCTTTTCTTTATTTTCTTACTGTTATAGATTGAGGAAGAAGAGAGAAGGCTTCAATCTGCAATTGAAGAAGCGGAAAGGCAATGTTCAGAAGTTAAAGCTGAAATGCAAGAGTTAGAGTCAAAATCGAAGGTCTTTAAAGAATTAGAGGAACGGTTGGTGTCTCTTTCCTTTTCCCTTTGAATTATTTGTTATAGACTGTTTGGCTATGATTATTTGTTGCTGACAGAAAAATTTTCAAATAAAAACTTTATGTTGTTGTTGTTATTGTTGAGATTGTGCCACGACTGGACTATTATCTGACTTTTGCACAACATATTCCAGATTGTTGTATTCATGGATTTATTATGATTGCAAAAAATTCTTTCCTATGTCAACCAAGAGTAGTATTTAGACCACTGGACAATTTTTCGCAACATGCAAGTAAATCTCAAGACTAGCTGATTAAGGTTATGTACTTAGAAATAAGTATTGGAACTTTCTGTTAAGGTGCTGACGTGAAAGATTAGCTAGTTCCTCGATTGTTTAAATGGGAAAATGGAGCTAGAAACCATTTTAAGTTGCCATAGGAACCCAATATATGTTATTTTCCACTTACATAAATAACAGTATTCAATTCAAGGATGTTGTTTATAGCGCTGATTATTTATCTTTATCTTGACTGGCAGTGAAGATATAGATGATATCTGTACATGGCACTTTTTATTGATGTTTTGACCTCCCTTGAATTTCCATAGTAATATTAATAAGATTTGCTGTTCTTATGAAGTTTCATTTGACGATTTTACATGAATTTAATCATAGTTAGATATTTTTAAAGGTTTGTTAGCTGTCATTTAAAGGATTAATTTCCTTCTCTGAATATTTTATGAATTTGATCTTTTAATGACTTTGTAATTACTTATATACAAAGCTGACTTGAGTCTTGTCTCTCAAGGTATTGTCATGAATTCAACGACTTCCAGTTCCAACTTACTTCACACCAGGTAACTTCTTCCCAACCCTGAAGTCTCTTGTAGTAGGGGTGTTAACGGAGCTGGGTTGGACCTGAACCCACCCAAACCTAATGTAATGGTCCCAGATTTAATTATGCTAATCCATCACTTAGGATAAATCTTATCTTCTAATGCTACATTTGAAGCCCGGACATCCTTGTGAGCAAGAGCATACAATCTCCCTTGAGCCTGGGGTTGCTGCACCAATGATTGAGCCATCGCCGGTCTATTTGCATTGGCTTGTAAGTATTTGTTGGTCCAGCTGATGAGGTTGTTCCGACTATTGGCCTACCAGTCCTGCCCATGTCCTGGTTTCTTCGTAGTAAGGGATATTCTTTCTTCAAATGGCTTCCTTGCCGCAGATGTAACATCTTTTTCCTTGAGAACAAATCCCAGGATGATTCTTATTGCATCTCGAACACCACAGGTTCTTCAAAAATTTGTTTGGAAAGAGGGTGCTAGTTGTGTACCTTGGGGAAAATCTCTCGCGCTGTTACATGTGGTATCTTCCATTTTTGTACTCCTTGAAGCTAGTGTAGCAGTAGACCCCACACTCCCACCAGCATTTAAGTTTGATGCCCCGAATTTTGGAATCTCTTGATATTGAGAGCATTTAGGGGGAGGCATCCCTCGAAATTGGTTTCTTTGTTTCTCCTGGGTGCCTGTTTTCACTTCCAAGGCCTTCTCTACTGCTTGCCTGTAAACTCAGAGTTCCAGATTGTCCGTATTTTTGAATTGTAGTATTAGAAGATAAGATTTATCCTAAGTGATGGATTAGCATAATTAAATCTGGGACCGTTACATCCAACATGAAAATTACGGTTTTTGGGGAACTTCGGAACTTGCCTGAATCCAAACGGTCTGCTTTTGATTTTCTTGCTTATCTGATTGAAGCACTGTACCCCTGAACCTCATCAATTTATAGATGTTTCTGTATTTATAGTATGTGTATGCGGCATAGATACTTGTGTCTGCATATAGATACTATACATATATCTGCAGACACACACACGTACCTATATACATAGTGGTGGACTCTTTATTTCTTTCTCAGTGTGGGCATCATATATTATAAGATTAGATTTTCGGCAAGGACGATCCAATGTACATTTAGAGAAGTTGGGATGAAAATTTAAAATCTAGTTTGCGACATTGAAATACGATCTCATTAATAAATATGACATAGATTTCCTAAAATAGGTCATATAAGCTATTGAAATTTGATTAGAAAAAAAAACAATTAGTCATGAATGTAATCTTGAAATTAAAAATTTCATCCGTAGATTTAAGTTAATAATATATCAAATCTTTAAAGTGTTAGACACATCATAATTACATTTGATATGTAATCTAAACTAATTTTTATAATAAAATATAATTTAAAATTGTTATTATCTCTATTTATTATAATATCTAATTGTTTACTATCTAAATTAGCCATTACCTTTTTTAATTAAAGTACTATTAGTGCTTGTAATAGATTTGGACCCACAGTTTACGTTCCTTTTTTCCAATTAAAACATTGAAGTTTATTCTGTATTAGTATGCAAAAAAGAAAGAAAGAAAGAAAGAAATGAGATATAAGAATTTAAAGCAAAACCAAGGACTGAACTTGTGACTTATAATATCTCATTTTGAAACTTAACACTTGAGCTAGAGCTTAAGAGTGCTTTCAAGATTAGTAAATTAAAATTTATTATATAGTTCTTATGTAAGAACTTTAATATTTCATGTAGTAGTTTACATATTTTGTAAAATTCAGTGCTCTTCGAAACTTACCACTTAAGCTAGAGCTCAAGAGTGCTCTCAAGATTAGTAAATTAAAATTTATTATATAATGTAAGAGCTTTAATATTTCATATAGTAGTTTAAATATTTTGTAAAATTCAGTGCTGGACTACTTGTGGTTTTGCCACTGTATACACATCCATCCATACGTACGTACATGCATGCGTACATACCTACATATATACCTAGGTACTTATGTACCTACATACATAGATGCTGAATGATAGTAAAACTCTAATTTTATGACATATCGGGGACTCAAAATAGTTTGCATGGTATGCATGGCATGACTGAAGGCTAAACAGGAAATAGGGAACAAAATTTTAGAGGCGAAAGTGCCTAGGATGTTGTTTGAATTAAATATTAAAATGTGATGCTGATGGGTTATACTCAAGAACTGGAATTCTCTAATCAAGATTTTACTGGAGATGAGCCTGTTTTTATCATCTAGCGTACACCAATATGCGGAATATCTGAGCTGCCAAGTGTTGTTAAAACAGGTTGAATGAGGTGAGGATGCAACATAGTTTATTGCATGAGCATTACAGGCTAGTGAGATTCCAAGGGGCTTATCAATGTAATTTACAAATTTTATTGTCATTCATTGAAGCACTGAAGATGTTGAACAAATATCATCCAAAAAATGTGTTCACTTGATGGACCTTTACAATTTGAACAAATATCATCTGGAAATGTGTTCACTTGGAAGGCTTTTACAATTTGCATTTGAGGATGGTAGATGAAGAATTAATTGGGAATTGAGATAAATTTGGTTTTGTGTGGGTGTAAAATGATGCAACACAATTTGAACTCTAGATGAATGAATGGGTTCAATTTAGAAAAAAAGGGAAAAAGAAGAAAAAACATGAGTTACTGTAGCACTAGAGTAACCACACGACTAGAAAAATTATTATATTAGATTTTTTGTTTTTAATATCTTATTTTATTTGGAAGGTAATTTTTCGTAGCCTTAATTATAAAAGGCACATATTTCTTTCCTTTTAGAATTCTAATTAGTTTTAAAAATAGTTTTCTTAGGCCTTAAGTTATATCACATCTTTGAAATATTTGATTAGGTTTCATTAAGATTAGGAATAGTTTCTAAATTTTAGAAATTGGTTTCCTTCTTTAGCAAATCTTTACTGTTATAAAAGGCTTTAAGCCTTTTCTTTATGTAATTGTGATTTTGATGCATGAAAAAAGATTGTGATATCTAAAATTTAAAAAAGACGTGAAGCCCAAATTTATCTGGTTCTTTTCTTAAACTCTAATTTCTCTTTTCTCAAAATCCTAGTTTTTCCCTTTTTTGACTTGAAGGTGATTGCGATCCCATATTACATCAGTTTGGTATTAGAGCTTTTGGTTTCAATACCCTTCAATATTTTCTTCTTCATTTTCGTCTCCTCTAGACCCTAGATCTACTTCAAACCCCGATCTAGATCTATTTCAAAAAAAAAAGAAAGAAAGAAAGAAACAAAAAGAAAGAAAAAAGGAAAAAAAAGGAAGAAACAAACACTGTTCACTGTAGCTAACATCATCGGTTCGAGCCGAACCCAAGCCGCCGGCTTGATCCGAGCCGAGAACGAGCCGCCGGCTCAAGCCGAGCCGAGGACGAGCCGCGGGTTCGCCTCGAGTCGACCCGGAGCCGCGCTGACTTAAGTGGCTCCATGCTAACGTCAACAACACACTAACTGTCCCTACAGCCTGCACAGTCTCAGTCAAAAGCCTGTTTCTTACCCGTTCGGAGCTCGTTTCGAGCTCTGTTTGAAGCGTTGTGTTCATGACTGAGCCCCGAATCCACTGAAGAGAATTCTTAGCACTTGAGCAACAGATCCGACCTCCACGAGCTCGTGTTTAGCGTTCGACTGCCCTTGCAGTAGAAAGTCAGCGTTTTAGGCCATATTTTCAGCCAAATTTGAGTCTAGTTCGAGCTATTGAGATTTTTGGGTAATCTCTGATCTTTGTGCACTGAATTTTATTTATAGGGGTTTTTCTTTTATGGTAAATACATTTATACTGATGGTAATGAAAATACATATATACTGATGGTGATGAAAAGGAGGTTGAAAGGGACATGTATGCAACTCTCATGTATTTTCAGGATTTTGATGATTAGGATGGGTATGAAAAGTGGGAAAACTAATTTGAAGATTTTTTTATATATTTCTCCTTGATACTGGCGCAGAAGTGACACTATCCCCAAATGAAGCTGGCTAGAGAAGCTTATTGGTAGTGGAAAGACAGTCATATCGACTGTCGAGATTGACTTATCTTACAAGAGTTTCTTCGTACTTGATATGTTCCATACCTCGAGGGGTCACAATTCAGCGATCTGATCGCTGAATATAAAGAGATTCTCATTGGCATGGTGCAGATGCCAGAAAGCAAGCCGATAAAGGTTGTTAAAGATCCAGAAGTTGATGATAAATTAGGACCAAAAGTTGTTGAGTTGGTGTCACAGTAAGAAGAGATTTCCCAATGGCTCATAGAAGTTGTAGAGCTGCCTATTGAGACCATTGTAGATCTTCCAGTAGGGCATTCTATGGATCTAGTACTGACTGTGGCAGCTATAAGGACCTTGTTTTTCTTGAGATCGCTTGAGTGTACGATCTCTTGCAGATCCTTATTCAAGAGCCAGTTTCACAGGAGATCGGTATATTAGATATGAGTTAGATTTTAGTGGAGCTGAGTTGACTTGACACGCTGCATGTACCTTACTCGAGCTCCCATTGACGGCTATCTGTTTGTCACGGAAGCCAACTCCACTATTTTGGTCTCGATGTGTTGCGCTGGTGCTGCTGTCACGGCCACCACCATGGCCGATGCTTTATGAGGGGTGTCCTCAGTCGACATGGTCGAGTTTCCTCACTCTGGGGGAAATGATGATGACATCACACCAGAGTTTTTCTGTCTTAGTTTATTTCGAGTAGTTACATTTTTATGTAGATGTTTGGTACCACATCGGTTATCTCATAAAAGTGCTCTTTTGTAAAAGCCTATAAATAGGCATCAATTTTTTTTATTATTTAGATAATGAATAAATTAAAACTTTCTAGTTAAATTCTCTTGAGTGTGCTCTTGACTATTGGGGTGTAAAGCCCGTGGTGTAAGGGCGTGAAGCCCGCGCAAGGGGTGTGGGCCCAAATTTATCTGGTTTTTTCTCAAACCCTAAATTTTTTTTCCTCAAAGCCCTAGTCTTTTCCTTTTCTTTGAATTGAAGGTGATTACGATCCCGTATTACATCAATAAGGCTCTGGAAACCTATTTCTAAAAGTAGTTAGAATTAAAAAAAAAGCATGCCTCTAGTGAGTAAGGCTACAAAAATTCCTTTTCAAATAAAATGAGATCTTAAAAATAAAAAAAAACTAATATAATAATTTTTTAATTCTGTGGTTACTATAGCTGCTACAATAACTCATGTTTTTTTTTCTTTCTATTCTTCTAATTTTTTTTTTCCAGAAGTGAACCCATGCATTCATGTTGAGTTGAATTTGTGCTCCATCATAAGAGAAGATGGATAGTGTGAACTGGGGACTTTAATTTTATCAACATGTTTTAAAACAAGAGAAAAAAATGACTTGTAACTTCCATAAAATTTTTTTAAGAAGACTCAAGGATGCTCATGAGAATGGTGTAAAACATGACTTGTTTGGAAAGGCAGAAGAATTGGTCTTATCTTAAATTGCCAATGATGGGGACTAGGTCTAGGTCACATAGGAACATGAGTCTAGATACAAGTACAAATAACCACCAAAAAAACTTTATGCTAATCTAGAGGTAGCGATTAATCCTAAACAAAAAGTTTTATATGCCTGAAAACTAACTAAAAAAACTTAAATATATAACTGTAAATTGCTATAAAATTCTAACCGAAAATAATGCATATGCAAGTAGACAAGGAGATTAAGCATCACAATGTCCGCAAAATTAGTGAAGTTGTCACAATCATTTAGCAAACATTAAAGCGATTTTAAGTTATTTTGCAATAGAAAGCAAGAAGAATGATTAGAAGAAGGCACGTGAGGTGGTGAGAACTTATACACTGATCAACGATTCCTATTTCAGGTCTGAATGAGGAAACTTTGTAAAAACCCTATAAAGTTAAAATCATCCTTTTGAATTCTTTGCTTCAGATTTGATCACCACAAACCAAGAGAACAATCTGTTTCGCTGTTGTTTTGATTCTAACCAAGAAAAAGGTTCAGTTTCGATGTGGTAGAGGCTATTTTGGGGTTCTGATATGAAAGAGAATGAGATGGTTTTCTTCTGATAAAGCACGGATACTTAACAGTTTTGATCATCCATCACTAATTTTCTCCTACATTTTTCTTCTTTTCTTTTGCTGCAATCCTATCCAATAAAACTCTAACCTAAACCTGATCTAAAATCCTTTTAGTCTCCAAACCTTGAAAACCTCACCTTCTTTCTCCCTTTGTTGCTGTTATTGCTTCGTTGCTGTTGTTATTGCTTCATTGCTTTTATTATTGCTTTGTTGTTGCTGCTTACGCTGTTTTTGCTGTTGTTTCTGACCCCAAACAGCCATAAACCATAAATAATCTTTCCCAAAACCCCATTTCAACTTTGATTATCCTTCCCAAAACCTCCTCTCAACTTCGATATGAAGTTATTTTCATATGGGAACTTTAAAATGGCTTCCACCACATCAACATTGTACCTTTTCTGCAGATGTGAATCAAAACAACAACGAAACAGATTGTTGTGTAGGTTTGTGGTGATCCGAAGCAAAGAATTTCAGTGAGTGATCAACTTCCTAGGATTTTGAGGTTTTCTCGATAAGACCTGAACTAGGAATTGTTGATTGGTGTGTGAATTCTCCCCGCATCAGGTTCTTCTAATCATTCTTCTTGCTTCTTCTTGCAAAAAACTTGAAATTGCTTCAATGTTTGCTAGAGGATTGCTACAACCTCATTGATTTTGCGGCTATTGTGAAGTTCAACCTCTATCTGCTTGCATATGCATTATCTTTAGGTTAGAATTTTATTGCATCTTTATAGTTATCTATTTAAACTTTGTTAGTTAGTTTTCATGCATTTAGGCTTGTTTGTTTATGATTAATCGCTACCCTCCAGATTATCATAGGATTTTTTTCACATCTTTCCTTTTGTTTTAATTCCATCTATATCCCTATAGGCCAGCCCTATGTCAGATTTGGTGTTCAGAGCAAGTTCTCAGATCGTGCAATAGATCAAACTGTAGAGATCTTTCAATTTCAAAGTTAGTCGTCTTGAGATTAGATCATATCTGCCATTAAAATAGATTAGATTTGCCACCAGATACAGATCCGTGGTTGCTACAGTGTTACTTATTGCTAGTGTTTGTGTTTGTGGCTGCTACACCAGTGCTCACGGATGCTACAACATCTGTGCTACAGTAACTTCTGGTTTTTAATATGTTTTATTCTGGTTCATCTTTATATTATTCTCATCAGTCTTATGGTTATAGTCATTTCTAAAGAACCGTTGCCTCCCTCATAAAAACATTATTATAATTCTCACAAGTTAGGTGTTGTATCTTTTTTTTTTTGGATTTTGATGATTCATATGGATATGAGAATTGGATGGATGATTTGGAAGGGTTATTTTCTTATTATGTGATGGCATATGTGCAAATGTATGTATATGCAAAGTATAGGTTAAAATGGAAAGCTGAAGATTGGTGGTTGAGAAATCTCTCAAAGACTCGTTGATGAACACTCATGAAAGTATCTAGGGGAAATTATATCCTCCACATCTGTCTGATGCTTATCCGTCTTCAAAGAGATCATTATTTTTCAGCATCATCTGAGTTCGAGTTCCAGCCAACATCAATAACCAAGACTGCACCAGATCTTGAAGCGGTGCATCCCTAGTTAAGCTAGAACTTGAGCCATAGAGCGAGCCCGATCCTAAACCAGAGCACGATTCTGAGCCTGAACCATAACCCAAGTCCGAGCAAGAGTTAGATATCGCGCTAAAGTTTGAACTCAATGCAAATTTTGAGTTGAACTTTGACAAGAATCTTCCAATTGAAACTTTGTCGAAGCCAAACGAATTGATTGATGATGTCTTTTTTTTTTTGAGAGAAAATGATTGACGCGGTTCTTGAATCAACAATCTTGATTGTAGAAGACTTGGATAGATGTCTCCCTTTTGTTTATGTTCCAATACCGTAAGTTATCGGTTTCGTCATCCTAGATCTCCCACTACCTACTTGCCGCTGACTTTTGTTTTTTGGTCTGTCGACTTCTTTGCTTCTCGTGCAATGTCCGCTAATTTATTCTGTTGAAGCTCTACATTCTATCTCATTTCAAAATTCGAGGATGAGATTTCTCCAACCAGGGGAGATTTACGCTACACAAAGTCAACTCAAGATGAATGCATGGTTCAGGTCAAAAAAAAAAGAAAAAAGAGAGAAGAAAACATGAGTTAATGTAGCAGTACAGTACCTGCAAAAATAACAAAATTATTATAACAGATTTTTTTGGAAAGCAACTCTTTTAGTCTTATTTATATAATGCAAGTTTCTCTTTCTTTCTAGAATTCTATTTAGTTTTAGAAATGGTTTTCTTAGGCCTTAAGTTAAATCAAATCTTTTGAAAGTTTTGATTAGATTGCTTTTAGATTAAGATTAGTTTCTAAAAATTTAGGAATTATTTTCTTCTCTAGCAATATTGTTATTTAAAGGTTTTAAGCCTTTCTTTTATGCACTGGTGATTTGATGAATGAAAAAAATTAGTTTTTTTCTTGAATTATTTCTCTGCGATGGAGATCTTGGTTGTGGTGTGAGGCCATGATGCCATCCTAATCATGGTATGATGCCAAATGTATCCTCTGTTTCTTTTCCTCCTTTATTTCTCTCGCTTGCCCACCACCCCATTCCTCATCAGTAGACCATTAACTATACTATGTCAAACAACCACTTCAACAAAAGCATGTGTGCGCTGGAGGCCTTTTCACATGGCCTAAGACCCAGATGTGGGGGTTATTAAGTTTGCTAGATATACATTCTTTTCCAATAACCATCAGCTTAGGTTTTGGATGAAGTGGTTATTTGACAAATCTGATTCATGATACCACATGAATTTATTCTTGGACGTGTCCTTTAATAACCTATTTGGCTCTTTTATTAACACAAGGAAAGCAATAAATTTTGATGATTGCAATATTATGTTCATAAGCACCTCATTTTGATTAGTGATGTAGATTCATCATTTATGTTCTTTCACTCTTCCATGCGATGAACTAATCAACTGGTGGTTATTTGGATACAGGAAGAAAGGGATGCAATTTTGGCAAAAATAGAAGTCTCCCAAGCACATTTGGAACTGCTGAAGCGCACCAATGTGCTGAATGATGCCTTCTTTATTTGGCATGATGGGGAATTTGGAACCATTAACAATTTTAGGCTTGGTCGTCTTCCCAAGATACCGGTGAACATAAATAGATTATACTATTCACAATATTTTACTAGATTTGCATATCTTTGTACTTTTTACCTAAGTTTAGTGTAGGTCATTTTTATCATTCATTTTGATTAAACTTCTATTTGTGTTAGAATTGATTTATTTATGCCTGTTTTCTTACGTCCTCTTTGAAATTGGTTACAGTGCATATGTTCTTTTAGAAAGGTTTCGGCAATAGCATTCTATTGACATTCATATTTACTTGAAAAACTATGTCGTCTGTATGTCTATCACATATTTGGTTGACTGGAATTTGATTTTTCAGGTCGAATGGGATGAGATCAATGCTGCTTGGGGTCAGGCATGTTTGCTTCTTCACACAATGGCTCAATATTTTCGGCCAAAATTTCCGTATCCTTTCACGGCTGTCGTTTTAACTTCGAGATAAAACTCCACTTATGCTACTTATAACTTGCAGATATTTTAGATTGGGGCCTATAATTCAGCAAATCCAGAGAGCCTTAGTAATTAAGATATATATGAACTTGTTCATGCAACATGTTTTGCATGCCTGGGCAAGGCCAGGCATGTGGTCACCCGTGGCTTTACATGCTGACCTTGGTTTGAGCTTAGTCTTGCTCATCTTCTAACTGCTCCACAAATTGGGATTTGAAGGAACATGCAAGGCAAGGCTTTAGTTTAGACTGGTCAAGGCTTCTTTTTGGTGAATTAAGAGAACACAGAAAGCATTGAATTTGGTGAATTACAAGTCCTAGACTCTTTTTCTACCTCCTGGGGTTTATCCTTTTGAAGATGAGGACCTGAAAAGAGTTCAACTGTGTCAATACTGAGTAGATAAAATGTCTCATGATTGAAAGTTGAAGTTAAAGACATTGTGCTTCTTCATACATTTGTAAAATGCTTGATAGATTATGATCCATGCACAGTATCTTACTGAAAAGAAAAAGCTTGCAAATAGACATTTCATGTATGTGTCCCCTAGAAATATGCATGTGTGCATACTTTTCTGAAGTTACACGTTAGGCATATTTTGTTATAAAAATAAGTGTATACAGCCCCTTGTTGCCATGGCGTATCATAAGCCATATGGAGCCTATAATATGGTCTGTTTGCAAAGCGGCGGCAGACACACATCAAGGTTTGCAGTTGTGTATGAGGGCCCCCTCCCCCCCACCCACACCCACACCCACACACACACACACACAAAACCCAAACACACACAGACACAAAAACCAAAAAAAAAGGGAAGGAAAAAGAAAGGGAAAAAAAACACGCCAACACCCAAACACCAACCCTTTAAACTTATTGCTCTCCTTCTCTTTTCTGCTCAATTCTTTGGTCATTCTGAGGATATTTTTGATACAACAGTTTTTGACTTAAGCCGTTGATTTTTAATAAGTTCATTTACTTTCTTTTATATTAACTTTATTTTGCATCTTCATTCTTGTTCATCTTCTTCCTCTTTTTTCTCTTCTATGCATGCTATTTCTTTTTCATAAGCATGTTGCCTATTGTTATTATTGGTGACTGGTTATTAATTCTCTTACTTGGTAATTGTTACTACCTTAGTTGCACGCACATTTTATTGAGCAGTAACTTAGTTGTTAAGACAACTCGTCATGTCATAATTACTATGTAACCTGCTTGGATTTATGATATTATTTATAATGTTAATATTCCTCCTCCTTATTGAATTTTAAGTACTAATTAAAATGTCATAGCCCAACCCCCCCGCCCTGCACATGCGCGCACACACACGCAAATGTTTTTTTTTTTTTTTTTTTGATATTTATGAGTTTTTTGAGGAATTATTTTCATTACTTGGGAGCCATCCCACATGCGGGTTGGCTTATTGAACGCAAGGCACCTTACAAATAATGCTAAAGAAAATGTTAATATTTACAGACAAGATCTCTTGACAGTTTATTTGGTCTTTACAAGGAATTAGTGAAGCCAAGACATGTAATTTCTTTAACGTATGTAAATCATTTCGGCAACAAATTGCCAGTAAAAGTAATAGTTTTCTGCTTGAGAATGAATAACTTGTTGACTTATGGAAGCAGATCTGTGCTTCCGTGTCTTGGGATTTTTTAGTTCTGCTTCTTCTTGACAGTTTATTTGATGTGAATTTTCTTTTGTCACCTTGCATTTTCCAACTCCATTGTGATGATTATATTGATTAAAGATGCCTTTGGAAAAATCCTATACTTTCCCATCAGATATCACATCAAGATTCTTCCAATGGGAAGTTATCCACGTATAATGGACAGCAACAACAATACATATGAACTGTGAGTTTCCTATATGTACTCTGATTTGCCCGTTTCACATTTATGGATATGCTAGTGCAGTTTGCGTGCTAAAATTAGGACAACTAAGAGTTGGAAATGACCGAGTGAAAATAGTTTGGAACTTTCTGTTTCACATTTAGGTTTTCCTTACCATGTGGCCTTTTGGAGGTCACATTTATTGGCAGTCATTTGTTATCCAATTCCGCATCCTAATAAAGCTATCAATGTTATCCTCTTCTTATTGCATGAAAAAGCGGGCATCTTGGTTAGGACTTAGGAGCGGTTGCAATTTGTGGAACATATGGATTTGTTGCAAACATTGTCAAGAGATTTGCATGTTGACTTCAATTGAATGCTTGAATATGCCCCTATTGTTAGATTTGATTGTCTTATATTCAAGATAGATGCTCCATTGCATAGGTTGGATGAAGAGGATAGGCAAAAGAGTTTCAAAATATTGGTTTATGGATTGGAGCTATACATAAAGTGATAAACCTATCCATGTGTCTAGGCTACCTATAGGTTTGACCTGTCACTTATGCCACATTGTTATGAAACTGTAATAGTACAAATCCAACCATAAGCTTGACCTATCAGAGTATATATTATGGATCTATAGTGTTTCAACTTTCAATCGTATGATTAAGGGATGTTTCAGGGGGATTAAGTTTACGACAAGAACATAAAAGTTCTCATAGTCAATGCGTTCCTTATGTGGAGGAGGTTGCCATGTTAGGGAGGATGGAAAGGGTGGAGAAAAGAGCAGAGAGAACAATAACGTCATACCTTGGTAGGTCAAGGGAAAATCAATGTTCGTATTCAATGCATGATTGTGTTCATTGATGGAGAGAAGCTTGTCTGATGGGGTTTCATCAAGAAGGGGTGGGTTTCTTCTCAATTTTATATCGGGTTAGAAGGCTAATTACCCTTGGGTTAAATGAAAGGAGATGGGTTCATGCCTCCTATACCCATGTTGTTTGTGCTACCCCCCACCCCACCCCACAAAGGGGGAAAACACACACACACACAAATAATAATAATAATTTAATACCTATATCTGGTTGGATAGAAGGCTAATTACTATTGGGAATGGGTGATGCTCTCTTATAACCTTATTTTTAGTGGACCCATCTCTGTGCTCTCCCTTTATTATCTTGCTTTAATAATCTTGCATGCCTTAAGCTGAAGGTGTTAACGATTACAATTCCACACTTCAAAAATCCCCAGCAGTGGGTACTGAAAAAGGTGCCATGTTGCTACAATATATTGTGACACTCACCAAACATCTTAAATCTAGTTCTGTTTTGATCTTTCAAGGCATGGATGGCAGTCTGCGCTTCATGTGTTTTCATGGATCATGATGTCTCTTACCTTTCATAAATTTGATACTTTCTGAATTATATATACATCTATCCTTCTGAATGCAGATTTGGCCCAGTAAATTTGTTTTGGAGCACTCGTTATGACAAAGCAATGACGTTGTTTCTGACATGCCTCAAAGAGTTCTCCGAGTTTGCGAATATGAAAGATCAAGAAAACAATGTACCAACAGAGAAACGTTTCAAACTTCCTTACAAGTGAGTTATTAACTCTGATTGATCAACTCATCTTCTTAAATTTGATGCATGGCATTTTTGCAAGCACCATAGATTGTCCATTCCTATACAATATATGTTTGTTTTATCAACTTATTCTATGAAGTTGATCGTGCTGTTTGATTTCTCCATGTTTCTTGTGGTTTTGTTTATTAAGCTTTGTGATTCTTGAGGTTATGATGTTCTATTTCTGCTCTTCTATGACATCGACATCTTTTAGGCTGCAAAGACTAATACATTACTGAGTAGATTTGAACATCATCCAGTTGTTACTGTTGCCTTCAGATAGCTGTTGGCATATTATCTATTGATGTTATTTACTGAATAGGTTAGGTTAGACCGCTGGTGTTACTGGAAGCTTTTGAAAGTGAAGAATATCTTTTAGATGTTATATTTCTAATTGTGTAAAATGCTTTACAGATCAGTGATAAATGAACCCTCTTTTCTGGAACTTGAGCCCATTAGCAAGAGCATATCACTTATTTTTACTTGGGGCATAATAAATATGAACTACCTATGTTATGTATAACAGTGCTAGCTAATGAAGGTTAAAAATTTGACCAGATAGAAGAGCTTTTCGTGAGTTACCTAAAACCTCAAGAGGGGTTTTCCTTTTTCTTCCTTTGTGTAGCTAATTCTCCTGGATGATTCCATTTGTTTCACTTGTTTTGTAAGGTTCATAATAAATATGAACTACACATGTTATAGAGAACAGTGCTAGTTAATGCAGGTTTTATGTAAAAAAAGACAGAATGGAAGAAATTTTGTAGGTTACCTCAAACCTCGAGAGACTTTTCCCTTTTTCTTCTTTTGTGCAGCCGCCCGTCCTGGATGATTCCATTTTTCCTTTTGTGCCCAATGCTGGTTAGACAGTTCACATGTAATATTCATATTGTACAGAGACTGGCCTTCTCAACCATAAAATGTCTAGATTGGTGAATCTTTATGTGATTATGGCTTCATTTGTAAATTTTTATGCAAAGTTGAAGTTCAGACTCCCCCTGTTCGGGTTCCACATTGATTTCTATTCACCAAATAAGAGTGAGACTTCCAAGTCTTTAATACTGTATCAAGCCTTAAACCATATCTGTCTCTTGCCATCTTGGCGGCAAAGCTTTAGCCGATGGCTTCCTCGTCAAAATGTTAAATTAAAGGAAACTTAGCTTATACTTTCCATCCGCCCCTCTCAGCTCTCCCACTTATAAACAATATTCGCTGCCTTGTAACCTATTGGCAATTTACATTAAAAACACATTTCAATCAGCACATGCGCACAACCCTAATTTATGTGTGCATACACAACATGAATACCTGAAATTTATTTCCCAACTTTGTATAATAATCGACTTGAACACATTCATAAATGCTCCCCACACCCCCCCCCCCCCCCCCCCCCCCCCCCACACGACACACACACTTACACACTTTAAATCCTTTTATAATCCCACAATTGTGTCAACTCGTCCATGGATGTTCTTAGGGAAAATGATGATTTACGGTTTGGATAATTGGAGAAGCCATGTGGTGTCCCACTTCTGTTTATAAAACACAATTGACTCTAATTTCATGTTGCGTCCCATTTCATGAGGGCTGGGTTTTGGTTTGGCTCAAATAAATCTTGAGTCAACCTAAATTCAAACCTAGTTTGTGTCCCTGATTTAGAATAAACCCAAGCTAACCTGTTAGTGGTCCATTATCAAGTTAGGTGGATTTGGTTCACATCAACCAACTTGTACTCCTAATATGCAATGAAATTGAGTGGTAGGCAGATTGCAAAGTTTTTATGATTGTAACATATTTCAGAGTGGTTAGCTGTGGACATTGTGGCGGAAGAGGGTTTGAAGTGAGCCAAGCCACGACATTGTGAGTTTGCAAAGTAAAAAGATTGAGAGAATTTACGAGAGAAAAACAAACTTACGATTTACTTAAAAAAAAACTTACAATTAAATGGACCCAGAATTTAACATATTTAATATAAAAGAATTGGAGGTTCCTTGTTAGAACAAAAAATTTATACGGGGTTTAACCTCTTGATTTGAGTTTAGGGCAGCATTGCTGGATGTTTATAAACCCATTTCAGTTTAGGAGGGGGACCGCTCAAAGTGAGTGGCAAAAGAGCTGCATAGTTGCCGCCTTTTCGTACTGGTAAAGCAGTTTAATGGCGTGATACGCTGACCTTTGTCAGATGCTATTAGAGTAGAAATAGGAATTTTCTTTTTTGTATTTTGGATTCTCCTACCCCAACTAAGACATTGTATATTCTCCTAGTCCTTTTAAGACAGGCATTTACTTTCTCTATAAATAAACGACCACACCCTAATTGAGGGTATATGGTCTTCTCATCATCTTTATCACCTCAACAAATGCAATGAGTGATATATTTGCCACTATGGAGTATGGACCTAACACTGTCTGCTACTATTGAGATAATGTGGTCTCTGATGTCCTAAACAGCTATAGCTCCAGTCTCTGGATTCTTCTTAGCTAGGGCAGCTATGGGTCTGGATGGGGGTAAGATCGGTTAATTATAGAGTGGATTGTTGTTGCTTAGAAGCTACACTGTTAAATGTTTGTCTCCTGTCACAATCCAATTGAGAGTCTCTTGATATGGCAATGAGATCAAGCAGGCACCTCCATCTCATAGGATATCGGTTTTATTTTCTGTTCTTCACTTCTTAATTTTACATGCATGGCAAATTATATTTTGAACCACAGCCATATAGCGTGTGTTACATACACTATTGATTGGCAATGCCTATGTAGCACAAATACTTCCAGCAGGGATGTATCTGTACAGATATGTTAGATGTGCATATACAACACTCAATGAAAATACATTGAATACAACTTTTGACACATCCTAAAATGTACAAAAGTTAGTCTGAGCATCTGCTAAACTCTCATCTACTCAGTTTTGAGATGGATGTCATTTCAAAGGCCACGAATTGAAATTTTGTGATAGAATGATGAACCATGATTTCTAGTGTTTTTTATCGTATTTTGATTTCTTCGTTGACAGTTAGAGTGTTTGGTTAATTTAGTTTTTTTATATTTTTCAATAGACATATTTAGATAAGTTTGAATCCTTTGATTTAAAAGAATTATGTTTATTTTATTTTTTTTACTTCATTTTTTTAGATTAAACATGAAATGTAGTTATTTGATCTAATACCTATCTATGTGCCCTCTATGTACCATATGCAACTTTCTTAAAAAGTTGTTCCTCTGCCTTGTACTATTTTACATAGCTTGTTGGTTAATGTGTTGAGATAATTTAGTTGGTTCGAAGTCCTATTTAAGGAACAGACCCAATTATGGATAACCAACCCCCACCCTCAATCCCCTCCCTCAACCCCAAACGGGAGAGAAAAGAAATGTTAGGAAATGACGTCTAGTCAGTTCTAGGTAATATTATTAATCCACACTTACTCCTGAAAACTTGAAGTTTATCTGAGCATTCTTTTGCCTCTGTAGCATATGAGCTGTTCAGCCTGTTGGCATGTTATCTAATGTCCCTTTTTAGAGAGTACATCTTGCACGGGTTTTATTTTCTTCACCTTTAATCTTGAGCAACCTTAATAAGAGAAGAAAGGAACAATTACAGAAAGTATCGTTCATGACCATGTGCTATTATTGGCTTGAGCATCTCTACTCTATATGCATATTGCACGAGGAGGTGTCAAAGGTGAACAAGCTTTAGTTGGACTACGTGACTTTCATAATTGGCTCTTCCATATGCATATTGCATGTTGTGAGCAGGTGTCAAAGGTGAACAAGCTGTAGTTGGAGTATGTGTCCTTTTCATAATTGGCTAGCCATCGTGTATGACCAGCTGACACATAATTATATAAATAAAATTAGAGAGTTGAATTAGATACTTCCTCTTCAGATCTCATCAGTTCTTTTTGCTCTTCCTTGGGTGATATTTGTTGCATTGTAGACTGATTATATCAGCCAAGTAGTCTCCAAAATATCGCTTGTTTTTGCTGTCAGTTTTGAACAGTACTTGCAACATCCTTGAACAATAATATTGATTATCATTTAGAATAGGGTAAAGTGTTCCAAGTATGTTTCCTTAGATTACAATCTAAGGAGGTGGTTTAAAACTCCAACATTCCGATTTTTTTTTCACAATCCGACCTCAAATTATCATTTTCATGTTTTAAGATGTATACATATAAAAAATCACATGATTTGAAGTTTTTTTTACTCTATTTGCTTTGAGTTCAAACATTAACAATTTTTTAACAGCATAACAAAATGGAATGATTAGATTAATGAGTAAATGAACTTCAAATCATTTGATTTTTTATATATGCACACCGTAGAACATGAAGATGATAATGTGCTATTGGGTTGCGAAAAAAAATGAAATATTAGAGTTTTAAGCAGCCGCCTTAGATTTTAATCTAAGGAGACCTACTGAGAACACTTTACTCTTTAGAATAATTCCAATGCTAACCTGGCACTGGTGCATTATCAATTTAGGTGGATTTGGTTCACATCCTGCCTCAGCCAACTTTTACTCCTAATATGCAGTGAAATTGAGTGGTAGGTAGACTGCCTGCACATGCAAAGGAGCTTGTGTGTAACACATTTCAGGGTAGTCAACTGTGGACATTTGGTGGAAGAGGATTTGAAGTGAGTTAATCCACAACATTGTGAGTTTGCAAAGCAAAGAGATTGAGAGAATTAACGAGAAAAACAAACTTACAATTAAATGGACCCAGAATTTAACATGTTTACCTTGCTAGAACAAAAAAATTATGTGGGGCTTAGCCTCTAATTTGAGTTGATGGCAGCTTTGCTGGATGTTATTGGAACAATTTCAATTTAAGGGCCTGCTCAAAGCGAGCGGCAACTGGCTTGCAGAGCTGCTGCTTTTTCATACTGATGCAGCAGTTTTATGTCATGATATGCTGCCCTCTATCAGCTGCAATGTCTGATATATCTGCGACTATGGACCTAATACTGTCTGCTAATATGGAGATAATGTTATCTGTGATGTCCTAAACAACCATAGCAACACTCTCTGGATTCTGTTTAGCTAGGGTGGGGTATGGGTCTAGATGGGGGTTGGATCGGTTAATTACAGAGGATTGCTGTTGCTTAGAAGCTACACTGTAAAATGTTTGTCTCCTGTCACAATTCATTGCAAGTTTCTTGATATGGCAATGAGATCAAGCTCGCACCTCCATCTCATAGGATATCAGTTTTATTTCCTGTTCTTCACATATTAATTTAACATGCATGGAAAATTATATTTTGAACCACAGCTAGATGGCATCCATTACAGACACTATTGATTGACAATTCCTATATAGCGTGAATACTTCCAGAAGGGGCTGTAACTGTACAGATATGGCAGATGTGCATATACAACACTCAGTGAAAAACATGAATACAACTTATGACAACCTAAAATACACACAAGATATTCTGAGCATCTCTTATACTCTCATCTACTCAGTTTGAGGTGGATGCCATTTCCGGTCAAGAATTGAAATTTATGATCGAATGATGAGCAATGATTACTTGTGCATTTTTATCGTATTTTGATTTCTTTGTTGATAAAGCAATTAGAGTATGTTTAGATACTTTTAGATTTTTATTTTTTATTTTTTCAATGGGTAGATTTAGATAAGTTGGGACCTTGTGATTTTATAAGAACTGAGTATTTATTGTATGCTTACTACTGTTTACTTCATTTTTTAGATTACAAATGAAATGTAGTTATTTCATATAATATAATCATTGTTGCAATTTTCTCATGCTCATCAAGTGGACTCATTTCCTCTGGTTCTTCTCCTTTTCTCCCCGGTTTTCTTTTATCCTACACCCCATGCTTCCAATCCATGAGACAAATTTTCCATGAAATTTGACCATTTAGAATAATATAATGTACATCCATTGCTTCCAGCTGCTGGAGTTTTACTTATTGATGTTATATTATGAGGTCTAGTGATTTCTAACAAGTAGAATTTTGGTTGACAGGGTTGAGAATGATAAAGTGGAGAACTACACCATTACCCAGAGTTTCAATAAGCAGGAGAACTGGACAAAGGCCTTGAAATACACACTCTGCAATCTGAAATGGGTGCTGTACTGGTTCGTTGGTAACACCAACTTCCAGCCTCTGTCTTCAGGGTCTTCTTATCATGCTGAAGTTCCAGTGGCATTTTTGTACACAAAACAATCTGCTGACCCCAAAAGCTGATTGATCTAAGTCGCGATGTTCCCAACTACACATGTATATAGACTCAGAAGGGATCTTTTTCCTCCCAATATGTACAACTTACTTATATATGAAATATAATTCTGTTGGAAATTAATAAAAGAAGGGGCTTTTCACATTTTTGCTTGGGTTTTCTTGAGGTCAAGCAAAAGGTATGAACCTAACTGAAAAGTTTATTATCTAGACATGGTGATGATAACTATGCCTAGAACTCTTCAGGAAAGAAAAGCGTGTGTTCAGAAACTCATTGCATGCTTGTGGTTGGTGATGCAGAAATTTTGTGCTATTTTTTGCTCTCATTGCATGCTTCTGATAAGTAATAACTGCTATCAGTGTTTGAAGCTTACACGGCCTCCGCCGCTCTGGTCGTCGCCCCTTCCAGCATCAGCAACTCTCTCCACCAATCAAATAAAATGTAAAAAATTACCTATAAATTTTAAGATTCGAACTCAAGGCCCCACCTCAACTATATAAGCCGAATGACTAACTATTTCACAGAACAATTGTGTTAAAGTTAGAAAATAATAATTTATAATAAACTAAAAAAATAATTTTTTTTCTTTAAAAAAAGAACCTGGTCTACCCGGCCCAGCCGGGGCCGGGTCCCCTCAAGTCACGGGCTGGACTCGAGTTCCAGAAATGGAACCCTGGCCGGGCCGACGCCAATTGACCCAGCGTGACGGGCCCAGCCTGGCCCGTCGTGCCCCGGCCCAGCCTAACCCCTACCTTTATCCTGGTTTCAATAATTGATGTCTTGTCCTGTTACAATATTAAATTTATCCTGTGCCAGGTTCAAGTCTATCTACGACTTATTTATATTAAAATAAAAATTGTCGAAAAAACAGTTTTGAGAAACCAGCTATGATAGGCACAACATGGGAACTAGATTATTTGAACACAATTCATCAATAAATTCCTAGGCCCTGATTGTTGCTTCTGCAATTTGAGCGTTTGGGGCTGTTTGTTTGGACGTAAGAGTTGTAAAAGCCGTAATTCGTAAATGACTTACAACTCTATTATAACCACGACGTTTGTTTGGACCGTAATTCGTAAAAGACTTACGCAACTCAACTATCATTCACTTGCAACCCAATTATCACTCACTTACAGTTAATTTGATGGTCATGCAAATTTGTATTATTTTTTTATGTTAATATTATTTTTTAAATATTTAGAATTTTTAGTATTTATTTGCAATATTAAAAAAATTTAAATCACAAAATAGTTAATTTTGTTGTTAACTTTTTTACTTACGACTTACACATTACGACAACCAAACACTGTAAAACACAATAAACTTTCTCACTTATAGTTTTATATTACCAACCAAATACTATAAAACTTTTATGTATATAACTCATTTATAATTGTAAAAAAATTTATCAATTACGACTTACGAATTACGATTAATTATGACAATCAAATAGACTCGAAATCTGGGCACCGTACAGTACTGGTGTTTGCTGGCGACACCTAAGGTAGAACTATTGTTTTGCCTTCAATCTTCTGTCTTCTTCACAGAAGGGATGACAAGGACTCATCAGCCCTATGCGAATTTCATTCAATTAGCTCCCTTGGATTCTGCTGCATTGTAAGCATGCATGTCTAATCTCATAGATAGTTTTCAGAATTAAATTGAAAACAACACATGAGCCACTAGTGAGCAACTGAATGTTTGCGTGTACTAAATGTTTTTGCACCAGCTAAGTTTGTTATTTTCGCCCATTAATGAAATTTTAAGCTGACTTAATCTTGGTCATTTACTGACTAGTCCAAGCATTCAATGGCCGGTCAATTTGGCTTCTTAAGCATGACTTTCATTAAATTTGTAGTCAAAGTTGTGTTATTGCCCTGTGTCCATAATTAATTGGGCAGCCTCTTGAGATGGAGAAAGGAGAGGAGAGAGACAATTCCATCCAGTAATTTATTAGAAGAAAAATCACATAAAGGGCTCTCCTTGAAGAATTCTACATGAAGAAGATGAACACACAAGTTTGATGTAGTTGGAGTATGGGAGATGTCCTACTGTAGGAAATAGAGAATAATTGTTTGGTCAATGTATGAGAGTGCAGTACTGCATAGAATTTGTCAAGAAAAATCTCATTTGACATTTCTTTTTGAAATTTTTTTTTTATTATACTTCAACTGCTACCAGTGCCGTACGAAGAATTTTCACTAGCGTGTTTGGATGTAAGGAATCCGAGTGAAGTGAGGAAGTGGGGAAGTATAATTGCTCATTTCCCTATCTATCCAACACCGGAAAAGGAAAATAAGAAAAACCCCCTTTCCCTTTTTCATCTCTCTTTTACACAACCATTTTCTCACTTCCAGAGTGCTACAGTTAATTATGTGGTCATGTAAATCTCATTTATAATAAGTTATAGCATAAAACAGTTAATTTTTGGTCATGTAAATCTCACTTGCATTCTAATTACAATCTATTTTTTATTTTTCTTAATTAATTTTTATTTTAATATTATTTGCGGTCAACTTTGTGGTCAACTTTTCCATTTTCACTTTTCATTACCATCCAAACACCGAAACGACAAAACATTTTCCAAACTACACTTCCCAACAACCATCCAAACACCAGAAAACTTACTACTCATTTCCCTTTTTCCTAAAGGAAATAAATCTTACTTCCTACTTCCTCACTTCACACCAATCCTTAAATCCAAACAGGCGAAAACATTTTGAACTAAAATTGAAAATTTATAAAATCAAAAACAAATATTCCAAGTTTTGATATTACAAAAAGAATAGAGGGGCTCCCATTCAAGACAACATATCTCACTCTAAATTATAATGCTCCCCATCGAGGAGCCATATTCTGAATCGTTGAATGATTGATTCATTGTCAATGTTGTCAAATATGTCTTTTTCAATATATGTCACCAAGCAATCATTCATCAACTCATCACCCATTCTATTACGCAGTGAATTCTTGATAAACTTCATTGCAGAGAGGTTGTGAGAGTTTTCAATCCCCAGAGGAGAGCTGAGAATCTGTCATTAGGAGAAACTAGAGGGTTTTTTTTTTTTTTTTTGGAGATCAGGAGAAATGATTCAAGTTGAATTTTTTGCTTAGTTAACCCAACTCCAGTGGGGGCGACCGCATACGCTCGCCCCCACCTGCGTCCGCCACTGGTTGCTACACAGTTGTGGCTCTAGCTGCAACAAAGAAAATCTAAAATACAGAGCTAATATTATCTCAAAAAATCCAGAGCTAGTATTTAGCTCTGATTACACCAAAATAAACATCTGGATTTCTTTCTTTCTTTTTGGCTAGTCCAGATAATACAAAAAAAAAAAAAGAAAAAAAAAAGAAAAAAAAAAAAGGGAAAAGTCTTTACACAGAAGCATCTGGATTTCTGTTTATTTTAACTAGAACTCCAATCCTCCAATCAGCTGGAACGAGAGAAGCCCAAGGCCAACCTTTGGGCCCCTAGATTTTAGCGGGGAGTTGGTAACCTGTTTGTCCAATTGTTGGTAATTGGTATAAAAAAGTATTGATGATTTCATGAGTAGCTGATAAAGCTGAAGTCAGAGATTTTCATAACGTAAGTAAATACTTGGTGTACGACAGGGATGAGCGAGTTGGGAATGGGGTCCACCTTGAGATCAATTGGCACCTTGAGATCAATTGGCAGATTGTGGTGGTCAGACTCGTTAGACTTCTGGCCAACGATAAATAGACCGGAAATCTCACGACTCTCAACGACTCTTACCTTTCCCAACTCCATTTACTCCCCCAATTTAATTCTTCTGATTTTCAATTATTTAATTCCATTTTATTCCCAAGCGACCGCGATCTCCTTCTCTCTCTCCCCCTGTTTATAGCGGAGAGGAGAGGGACCCGATTTTTTTATCAAGACAAAAGAGTAAAGAAAGGCAGTAGAGATCGGTCAAAGTAAAAAGAAAAAAGAGGGGAAGAAAGAAAGAAAAAAAGAATGAAGATGAAGTACCTTATTGAGGTGGAGAAGGGGAGTGAGGCTGGCCATTGGTGGCCCCACCTACCGAGGCATCTTCGCCAAGGACGGCTTTCCGCCGCCCATCGCCGGCCTCGATAGCTGCTGGGACATCTTCCGGTATTTTTTTTTTTTTTTTTTTTTACTGTTTTTCTCATTATCGTTAGCAAATTTCTTCTTTTTTGATTAAACTTAGTTTTTTCCCTAATGTTGTTTGGGCTTAGATTGACTGTGAGAAAGTATCCTAATAATAGAATGCTTGGCCGCCGCGAGATTGTTGATGGAAAGGTTTGCATTTGAGATAATGGATGCCCCAAGCTGAAGATATTGCTTGTACTGCGGTTGTTTTTAATGGATTTACTTGATTTTGTTTTTTTTTTTAAACATTTGATGCAGGCTAGGAAATACGTGTGGTTGACTTACAAAGAGGCGTATGACATTTGATGAAACTTGGGGCATGGTTTCAAAAGGTGAGCTTTTAGTTTTAAACTTTTTTATGGAAATTACTGTTAACTAGGAATTAGTTGTATTTGATGAGGATCCCTCAGCACAACTACTTAAAGAGGAAAGTTGATAGAATTGAGATAATTTTAAAAATAATAGAAACAATTCAAGTTGAGTATTTTCAAGTCTGATGTCTACTATAAAAGATTATCTTGCAGTTATTTCTGAATTTTTGACTTGATATAGGGGAACAGATATTGCCACCCAAAAAATGAAAAGCCCCCAAACTATTTACAAATGTGTCATTATTTTTTTTTTTTTTGACAGTTTCACCCTTGGTGAAAGTCCAAAATAATCCCTCCTTCATCCTGTCCTCCTCCTCCCTCCTCTCCCTTCTTCGCCGGCGACCCCCGGTCTCCGCCCTTTCCTCGCCGGCGACACCCCCGGCCTCCTCCTTCCCTTCATCCCGACCTCTCCCCGGCCGCCTCCTCCCCGGCCGCCTCCTCCACTCCCCTCTCCTCCACTCCCCCACTCCCCCCACACCCGCCCACCCTAGTTTGTTCGGCCAGTTTTGGCCGAATAGCCGAGGGGTGGGGGGGGGGGGTGCATGGGCGGCTCAACCCCTAGGCGAACGAGGCGGTCACCTAGGGCCCCAAAATAGTGGGGCCTCCCAAATAATAGTGTAAATTAGAATTTACAAATAAGAAATATAAAATATACAAAATTCTTTTGTTTGTTCAACCGGGCATGCCGGAGTGGTTATCAGGCATAACTAGAATCCACGCTTTTTTTGCTTTTTTTTTTTCCTTCATTTTTTATACTATGAGTAAAAGCATGAGTTTCTTCCACTTTCTCAAGCTAATATTCTCCACTCCCTATAACTATTTAATTATAATTAGAAGAGTCTCTTCTAATTCTCAGATCGTCTCTTCCACTCTCCTTAACTATTTAATTATAATTAGAGAATTTCTCAAAATTAAAACTCTCTTTCTGTGCTGCCCTGGCTATTCACGTCTCCGTCGCCCAGGCCCCAGACTGACGACAGGGCCTGCAACTGCTCTATGAAAAAGATACATTAGCCAAACTTGAAATACAAAAGCTTGATTATAAATTTTGCATCTCAAAAGCTAGACGAATTATTTTTCAATAAAATATTGATTACATAAAATATTAGTTAATATTAATTACTTATTTAAAGTATATTTTAAAAGTGCCCATTTAAAACTTTCGCCTAAGGCCTCCCTAGAGATTCAGCCACCTCTAGGGGGGTGAGGGGAGGGACGGGGAGGTGGGTGGGCGGGTTTGGGGGGGAGTGGAGGAGGAGGGGGGTGGGGAGGAGGAGGCGGCGACCTGGGTGGTGGGAGGAGGATGAGGTCGGAGGTCGAGGGGGGTTCGTAGGGGGAGGGGTCACCGGGAGGAGGGAGGGGGGTTCGCCGGTGAGGGAGGAGAAGAAGAAGGAGAAGAAGGAAAGCGCATTTGGCCATTTAAAAAAAAAATTGGGGTGTGTCTTTATCAATTTTGGGGGGCTTAATCCATGATGGGCTTTTATCTTTTTTTTTTTTTTTGGGTGGGGGGGGGGGGGGGGGGCATTATCCATTCCCGTCTAGTTAATATCCCCTATGAAGAATTTTACAATTCCACCTTTCTTCTACCTCCCTCCAAGTCTCCAATGGTTGTATTCTTCTTTTGATCCTTAATAATCCAACCAAACTCAATGGCTCTACACCCATCTCCCCGTTTCCCCCTTCTCTTCTACATAGTCCTTTCTTCCCATTTTCTTCTCCGATTATATTCTTCTTTTGATCTCCTGTAAAATCTTACCTGCCCTGCTCACTCTCCATTACATTCTTCCTTTAACTTCTTTTAATCTGTAATGTTATGATGTTTATATTTATTGTAAAGAGAGAGAAGAGTTGAGATTTTAGGCTCCCTGCCAAGAGAACGAGGCTTGTAAAATGAAATATACTCAAGTTATTTCACAACTGTAATCCGCTTTTAATCTTGGTTACACCAAGCTCTTCAAACGACATTTGAACCAGAGGACTCATAACGGGTGGTACTACATTATGAGGACTTTTAAGACAGAATTTCAAATTATGAGAGTGAGTTAAGGATTTGTTAGGAATTTATTTGCAAACTCTTTTCAAAATTGTATATTGTATTGAAGTGAACTTGTGCAAACACTTCTTAACAGTATTATTATACTATTGCGAACGTTTTCAAACGTGCATTTAGCTTAA